>BMAC01000363.1:648692-677222 GCA_014905375.1 Phtheirospermum japonicum
GCAGAAAGCCTAAATCAAAGTAATATTCACATGAGTATCAATTAAATTCTAAAAGGCAAACAGGTCCCAGAAGAGTTAGAAATGTCGAAATAACCTCAAAATAATCAAGAAATTACAATCAGGCCCAAACAAATGAACAAAATTCAAAACTGCCCCAAAGTCCTAAAATTGTATCCCAAAACACCCTCTTCTTCGACAAGAAACCTAAAACATGCGGAATAATTCTAGGATATAAACATCATGCTATAATCATCAAAGATTTATGAATTAACGGAATACCTGGATCCATAGTCGTAATTCGTATGCACAAATCAACTCCCGTAACACGAGACGGGACTRCTAATCCAAAAGCGAGCAAGAACACGAACACATGGTTCGGGTTGATATATGATCTTCCTCACCTAAATRTCTTAAGGGGCCTTAGTTTTCTATCTTGATGGGGAGGGTAGAAAACGATGTACGATTTAGTATATTGGGGACCATAACCATGTAGTCTTTATATAGTTATCAATTAGGGTATCCCATAATCTCCTAAATTGATACTATCAGGTATACTCATTACGTCCATATCAAATTCCAGTAGTCATAGGACTCTTTTCTTAATTAGATCACTTAATTAAATCCAATAATAATAATAATATAATGGCAAATATAATTGTAATTAAAATATATGTTGCCCACTTTAATTGGAAATTAATAAATTTCCAACAAGGCACACTAATAAAAGAGAATCAAAGGCTAAAGTTTGGATATTATCATATCAAACTGGATTTACAATATAGGCAAATGTTGAACTCCAATTTCTAAATGTGAAAAAAAAAATAAAATAAAATAATTGCGTACCCAAAACAGCTCGCCCACATATATAGGATCGCTTTTTTACGTAACGTAAGATTTATATTTGGTGACCATAATTTATTTATTTGTACAAAAATACATATTTTATAGATAATTAGTCATTTTTACAGCAATATTACAAAACTATTTGTTAAGAATTGGGCAATGTTTTTCAACGCGAAAATAAATAAATAATAACAATTACAAAGTTTGAAATCGAGTCAAATGTTGAATACTCTCTTTTAAGATATATATTACCTTGATACAGTGCTCACGGTTGATAGCAATCGTTCCTAAGATAAAACGATTATTAATTCTAACTAAGAAGCACTTCACTAATTAGGATATTCGGCAAATAAAATTGTATTCTGGACAATTAATCTTTGAAAGAAATAATCAGAAAATATCCTTTGCATGCATTTGAATGGATTGTGTTTGGGTGAATTGAATTGATTGATCACAAATATGTGGCTATTTATTGAGAGTGTAAGGTTGTGTTTCATAAGATACAACTCTTTGCTTGAGACTCCTTGTTTGGTCTAAGACTGCGAATATCAGGATTGAGATTTCGAATCTCAATTCTCCTTTGTTCAACGACTCTAATTTTCAATCCACAATCAACAATTTTTTACACCTAACCCCACACTCATCTCTTTTATCACATCATTATTATATTTAAAAAATTAAATATTACTAAATACAATATAATAATACACTATCATCCACTTTTCAGACATGATTTGACATCAAATACACTATAAAAATACATTATCATCCACTTTTCAGACATGATTTGACATCTACAGTAAAAAGTAAAAGATTCAAAATCCTATAACAAACAAAGATTCTTACTATTATAGATTTCTGAATACTCAAGATTTTGAATACCAGAATTCAGAATTCCAACGAACCCTATTCCAAACAACCCTTTAAATGAATAGATACCAAGTTTTCCATAGGGCTGTACATTAGTAGATATGTCTTTCGAACAGACTGTCGTCTATTCAATATATCTTATACTGCGTGAATAGGTGTCTACTTAATATTTGTTCATCTTTAAATGCGTCTATTTATTTGTATCTGTACAGATATATACTTATGAGTTTACAGTAAATGAAAAATTCTTAAACAGAGATTTATCTGTGTAGCAAACCAGAACAATTCTCAGTTCAGTCCTAATAGTAAAGAGTTTAACGTTAAAAAAAAAATTTAATTTCTCATTCACAACAAATTTGTTTTGAGAAATTTCTATTTTACAAAAAATAGATATCACTTACATATTTGATAAAAATTAGATCAACGTTCAATTTCTTAAACCAAATTTCCAACAACCTCCCACATAAATGAAATTAATGCATGCTTGTATGTAAACCGCTTTAAAGTTCCAACGAACCATTATTGCATCAGAATACATAACTTCTGAATTTTGAATCATCTCTAGTAAAATACTATCAAATTTACTAGATGTTTGGTAACGCGATGTTTTGAACTACCTAGCAGTTTGTTTAAACATAGAAAACAATATTCACATAGTAACAGTTCTAATATATTCTAGTTCTCACATTTTTGTCCTTTTCGACTCTGTGCCATATCTTAGATTCATAAGCGTTTTCCATTTAGAAGCGGTCGGTCATTACTTCTTCACTTATATAGGTGATCTCCCATGAATAGTATCCTGCCTTACTCCACCTTATAGGTATAAGAATCATTAAAATTTCTTAAAAACTAGCCTTGCCACTTAGTCAGATTTATTACTTGGACATTCTAGGAATGGGCAGGTGTGTTTCCAAGTGTTCATTGACCTGTCAAAACTTAGTTTTCCTATTAAACCAAGGTTTTGGGATCCTCCAATACACAAAGTTGGGTGTCCACTAAGATTGTTCTTTTGTTGTGGACTTTAAGCCCATTCCCCTAATGAGTTTATACAACTAAAATGCCTTTAGTAAGCGGATCTGCTAGGTTATCCTTTGTTGTACGTAGTCAACCGATGTAACCCCACATGAGATCAATTAACTAATGGTATTGTTTCGTCGATATATATGTCTAGATTTACCAATGTACATGTTACTCAGTGCCCTTGCGATTGCAATTGTTTATCATAATGTATCATAACTGAAGGGATTGGTTTATTCCAACAAAGAATTTCTACCACGTTTAAGCCATTATGCTTCTCTCCTGCTTTATTTAAAGCTATGGACTCGAATTCCATAGTTAATCGAGCTATGCAAGTTTGTTTAGAAGATTTTCATGACACTGCTCCATCACGTATCGTAAACACGTATCCACTTGTGGCCTTAGAGTCATCTGTGTTAGATATTCAATTGGCATCGCAATATCCTTCTAATATTGCTGGATATCTTGTATAAAGTATACCATAATTCATGGTAAACTTTAGATTACTAAGTACCCTATTCAAAGCATTCCAATGATCTTTACTAGGGTTACTAGTGAACCGACTTAATTTACTCACTGAATATGCGATATCATGACATGTACACTTACTTAAGTACATTAGACTACCAATTATTCTTGCATAATTTTGGTGAGAAAATGGTTCACCTCGATTCTTGACTAAGTGTAAACTTGTATCTATAGGCGTCTTAGCATGAGTGCTATTAAACATATCAAACTTGTTTAGAATATTTTTTTACATAATTAGATTGTGCTAAAACTATCCCTTCGAAGGTTGTAGAGATCTTAATTCCTATTATGACATCACACATCCCCATATCTTTCATATCAAAATACCTTTTTAGCATCCTTTTAGTATTCATGATTAAATTATGAGTAATTCCCGTAAACAACATGTCATCCACATAAAGACGAACAATTACAAAAGCATTACTCGTCCCTTTAATGTAGACACACTTGTCATATTCGTTGATTTTGAAACCATTTGACAACATAGTTCTGTCAATTTTTTCATGCCACTGTTTTCAGTCCATATAGTGACTTAACTAGTTGGCACACCTTATTCTCTTTTTCGGGTGCAACAAACCCCTCGAGTGTTCTATATAAATCTCCACTTCAAGATCTTCATTCAAGAAGGCTGTCTTTACGTCCATTTGATGTATTTCAAGATTATGTAATTTAGCAATAGCAATGAGTACACATATAAACGTGATTTGAGAAACAGGAGAATATGTATCGAAAAAATCATATCCATTTTTTTTTCTAAACCCTTTAACTATCGAATGGGCCTTAAACTTATCGATAGATCCATCAGCTTTGTGCTTTCTTTTAAGAATCCACTTACATGCTAAAGGTCCGCATCCCGGAGGGAGATCGACAAGCTCCCATGTATTATTACACATAATGGATTCTATCTCACTATTGATAGCTTCTTTCCAAAGAAGAGTGTCTGGAGTAGACAAAGCTTCTTGAATATTTCTTGGTTCATTTTCTAACATGTAATTTAGAAAATTAGGACCAAGAGACTTAGATACTGTCTTTTGACTGCGTTTTAGTTCCTCTTCTACACTATGAGGTAAATCAGTCATTTCGTAAGTTCTTTTCTTAGATACTTATTTTGTTTCTTTACAAGGAAATGTATTTTCAAAGAAAATCGAATTCCTTGATTAAATGATCATCCCTTCATTTATATCAAAATTTTATTACTTGTGCACCATAAACCGGTATGCGCTACTATTGTTTGCATAACCGATAAAAATACAATCAATAGTTATTGGTCCAATCTTAACCTGTTTTGGCTTAGGTACTTCAACTTTATCCAAACACCCCCACTTTTAGGTATTTATAGGTTAGTTTATGGCATTTCTATAGTTTCATATGGAGTTTCTTCTTTACCTTTGTGTGGTATCTTATTAAGAATGTAATTAGCTGACAATATAACTTCATCCCACATGTTTTTGAGTAAGCCAGAACTTAGTAACATTATCTCTTTGAGAGTATGATTTTTGCCTTCAACAACAACGTTAAACTGATGTGAATACAGAGTTGTAGTTTGATTAATGATTTCACTTTCCTTACGAAATTCTTCAAACGAAGAAACATATTCCCCACCTCTATCTCTTCAAATCATTTTAACTTTCAAGTTAAGTTGATTTTGAACTTCATTCTTATAAGTCTTAAAAGCTTCAAAAGCTTCATTCTTACTTTTTAAAAGATAAACGCAACAGTATCTTGTGCAATCGTCTATGAATTTAATAAAGTACTTTCTTCTACCTCAATTTTGCACAAACTTTAAATCACACATATCGGTATAAATTAACTCAAGTGGACTAATACATCTTGTCACCGAATGAAACGGTGTCTTAGTCATTTTTGCTTCAACAAAGTTTACTCTTGTCTTGAGAATCAACTTTAAAACTAGTTGACAACTCTCGATTCATTAAATTTTTAATTGTGTTAAAGTTAACATGTTCTAATCTATCATGCCATAAATGAGAGCACTCCAACAAGTTAGCAGAATTAGAAACTTTATTCATCGCATCTTTGTGAAAAATAGACATTACATTCATCTTAAAAAGACCATTATCAAGATAACCTCTAGCTAAGAATTTACCATTCTTGGCCATTACAAACTTATTAGTCTCAAATACTAGTTTAAATCCGGCCTTACTTGATAAGGAGCCAAAGACTAAATTTTTACAGATATTTGGGACACGTAGCACATCCACAAGCGTCAACTCATGGCCGGAAGTCATCTTGAGGACCACTTTGCCGATTTCTATCATTTTGGGAGTTGAAGAATTCCCATGAATAACTTTCTTCCACTGATTGGCGTATAAGATGAAAACATCTCCTTATCAGCACAAATGTGATGAGTAGACCCAATATCTATCCACCATTCTCTTAGGTTATCAACCGAATTGGCTTCAAACATAACGTCTGAAAGATCGAGCTCTGACGGGTCAATTAGAAGAGGTTTGTCTTCAGTCAGATTATCCTAGTCTTTATTACCATTTTTATAGCCATTATTTGGTTGACGATAATCTTTAGACATATGGTTTGGTTTTCCACAGTTATAGCAATCCCCCTTGAACTTTTTTGCATTCCCCTACTTTTTGTTGTTAGCACGCCTCTTCTTCTTCTTCTTTTTTTTTTTTTTGCAAGTGTTTGACTCGGCCAAATCTACCCTTGCCTCCACTTCACTTTTGTTGGATTTCTTTCAGCCTTACAATTATCTTCTTTGATATGAAGCCAAACTATTAAATCCTCAAGCCTCATTTCCTTGTGTTTGTTCTTGAGGTAGTTCTTAAAGTCTTTCCACATTGGCGACAATTTTTCAATAATTGAAGCCACTTGGAATAGCTCATTCACTTAAAATCCTTCATCCAATAAGTCATGAAGGATGATTTGAATTTCTTGCACTTGGATGATCACTGACTTGGTATTAACCATCTTGAAGTCAGCACTGTTGAACTGGGGTGGTCTTTCGCCTTGAATGGGATCTGGAGTCACGAAAGTGCTTGGAGTTGCCATTTCTTATGAAAATGAAATACTCTTCTTACATTGTTAGGAATTGGACAAGGTTTTAAAAAGAAATGGAAAAAAATAATAATAACAAATGCAAAGTTTGAAATTGAGTCGAATGTTGGAGACTCTCTCCTAAGACGAATATTCCCCTGCTACGGTGCTCACGGTTGATAACAATCGTCCCTAAAATAAAATGATTTCTGATTCTAACTAAGAAGCACTTCAATAATCAGGATATTCGACGAACAAAATTGTATTTGGAACAATTAAATTTTGAAAGAAATAATCAATCAATATGTTTTGTATGCGTTTGAATGAATTGAATTTATTGATCACAAACATGTGAGCTATTTATTGAGACTGCAAGATCGTGTTTCAATGGATACAACTTTTTGCATGAAACTTTTAGCTGAATAGACACAAAGTTTTGCATAGGATAGTACATTAGTAGATATGTCTTTTGAAGAGACTGTCGTTTGTTCAATATATCCTATATATATTCATCTTTTGAATGCGTCTATTTATTTATATATGTATAGATATATACTCATGAGCTATGTGTTTACAAGTAAATGAAAACTTCTCAAATAGCTGTGTAGTAAATCAGAACAATTCTCAGTTCAGTTTAATAACAAAAAGTTCAACATTAAAAAATAATAATTTCTCATTCACAACAAATTTATTTTGAGAATTTTCTATTTTAAGAAAGGCAAAGGTTTAAATGTGACGGTCACACGGTTTTTTTTTTATCGTGTGACGGAGTTCAAACCCGCCCAAACTTAGACCCACCTGCCCGCTATCCAATCTCTTATCCAAGATTTCATCAGTTACTTATTGACGAAGGCACACTAATTGCGTGTTTCCTTCAACACTCCCCCTTGTGCCAAGTCAAAGGGTGGAATGGTGCTTCATTATTGCCTCGTTAAAATCTTACCAAGTAACAAAACTCAATGGGAAAAAATAAAATTTGGTCGAAGGAAAACGAGTACAACACACCTATATTGAGACTCCCCCCTAAAGTCTACACCTCTCTCTGATATGTACATCTATTAAGAGAATTTTGAAAGTCTCCACTTCCTCAATTTACTTGACTCTTGAGAAAATCTATAATTGCTAGTAGTAGAAGAATTGTGGTGATATTACTCATATTCACCTTTTCTTAAGTGATAGAGTTCACTATTCTTAGAGGTATGTATGATCATAACATTTACCATAGATACTCATGAACAACTACATGTATGATAATGATCTCTTTACATTGATCAAATGGGTAACCAATATCAACAATATTATTTGGAGTTCACAGTAGGAAGTAAACTCCACATTTTTTTTGGGGTTACAAGACCATCTGCAGTCCCAATTATATTTATGAATGGGAAAAATAAACTCATTTCAATGGTTTTTTTAGGTATCAAAAATTTTTTTGATTCAATTCCAGTGACATTGCGCTTTCTTGATTTAAACCAAGATAACAAGTTTGAGAAATTAATATTTGGTCAAGTGTATTAGTAATGGTACAATAATGCGCATATTGTACATAGGAGGGGAATTTCAGCTCCCACCAGTTCTTTGTCATTCCGCTAATGAAATTGATCTTTCCTTATATCTTCACTTTGACCAATCATAGGAGTGCTAACATATTGCACTTATCCATATTTAATTGCATGATCATTCTTTGGATATATGCAAACCGTAGAATTTAGTATTCCACAAACTCGAGTTTTAGTTTAAAACCTTAAAATGATCAAGTTTTCCCATAATTCATTATCTCAAATTAAGAATTCAAGTAACTAGTGGTTTCTCTTATTTCATTAAGAGTGCGTATTATGTTCATATCATCGACATATACAACTATAATCGCAAATTCGAAACTTATTTTCTTTATAGATACGCAAGGGCATATACTATCTTTTCCCAATCAAGTAGTCACTTTGACGGTTATACCACATCCGTATGGATTATTTCAATCCATAAAGTGAGTGTTTCAACTTAATTGAAAATGCACTCCATGGCTTGGAATCACTTGCCTTGGCAAGAAAAGGCCAGCAAGCATTTTCGTATATATCTCTAAATCATGATCCTCATAGAGATATGATGTAAACACAGGTATAAGCTGCATTCGCATTCTTAAAATTATAACATCTATTGTGAGAGAGTACATATCCCTATATTCAAATCCAGGGCGTTGTGAGGAACTTTGTGCTTCAAGTCTAGATTTACAGCTGATTGCATTTTTCTCGCTACGCTTTTTAACAAAACTTTATTTATGTCCTACAGGCTTTACACTTGGTGAGTTTAACACTACCAGACCAAACACAGGTCTTATTGTCAGTTAATTTTGTTCTACCTGGATTGATTATTTATATTTAGGCCAATTTTCTCTTTATTGACATTTCAATAGAGTGTAGTTCGATATTATCGTGTTCTATGATTCCTTGAAGAACGATATATACATCATCAATGTGTGTTGAAAATCTTTCCATTAACTCATATAAACTCCCATAGTACATTGAGATTTCTTTATTCTTTAGAATCATATTAAGCATTAGAGCGTCCTCCAGTAATGTATTATGGACCTAAATATAACCAGAGATAATCTCATGAGAGGAATAATCTTCATTGATGATTAATTAAAGTTGTGTCATACATGACCTCTTATTCCTTGGGCGAGTATTGATCAAACCAAATGACCTCCCCCTGTTCCTTTCGGGAGTCATGACCTCAACCACACCTCCACTAAGTATGGTTTCAATGTCTTAATCAGCGACATTGTGCCCCTTATGGGGACTTTTAACCTTGCAGACGTATTTGCAGCTGGTATATATATGATCTCGTCACTTTAGAAATTGAGTCTTCTATATTTTGAAGATTCACTTCACTTTACTTTCAAATTACATTGTTAAATGCGAGGATCATAATGAGACATAATGAGAAACTATTCCTGTCGTTCCATTAAAAAATACTTTTTCTTATCTCCCCCTAACGAAGGGAACACTGTCTCATTAGAGTGACAAATCCAAACATCTTGCGGTAAAGAGATCATCTGTCAAAGGTTTCAAATAGTGGATTACCGTTGGAGATTCATATCCAACATAAATACTTAATCGTCTTTAGAAACCCATATGAATGCATTGTGGGGGCACAATAGGTATATATATACTACGTAACCAAATATGTGTAGATATGAATTATCAGGCTTGTATTCAATTACCAACTGCTATGCAAAAATATTCAGTTAGCAGAGGTTCATAAACGAATAAGTAGGAGTTGCGTGCAATATTTCATAACTCTATGCAGAGATAAATATATGAGTGCGCATAAATATTGTTTTGGTCACTATCTATATCCTTTTCGACGGTGTCTTCTTTGAAACTTTATTGTATATGCACATTAGGGTACAAGATGCATTACATCAATCTTGATTGAAATGCAATAGACATCAACTACTTTTGATGTAAACTCCCTAGCATTATGAGTCTCGAGTGCTTTATAAGGGTGGTGAGTCCTCAATCATACTAAATGTGCTAGAAGTTTTGTAAATGCAATATTTTTATGGACAATACGTGCCGAAGCAACAACCAAAACTATAAAATACTTGAATGATCCGCATTTTTAATGGTTATGTCTACATGTATCACCAGTTATCACTTATAATAATGGATTGCTATACTTTGTATCTTTAGCATAAGCAGGTCTCAATCATACAATTTTGCTAATGAGCAAGTTTTGAAAGAAAAATGAGTGGTGTATCTTTGACAAAATAAAACATGTCCATGTTAATTTCTTATAATATAGACTATCATATCACGATGACCAAAGAACCCATGTCAGTCGTGTAGCTAGTGTCCAAAAGTTCTTTGTTGGTCATATCTTATGTTTCAATAATCAAAAATTAGTAAAGTAAAATTACTATATTGATTCTAAAGCGTGCTTTCTTGCACATAAATTAAAGGTATGGTTCCATTCTCATAATGTATTTTCTTAATGATAATCATCAACATGAATATCATCAAACTTAACAAGGTTCGTATCGCTCTTTGTCCATACTGAACTTTTATGACTTTAATTACTTTCACAAGTTCTTTGTAAAGTAAGAAACAAACAAATTTTATCAATCAAAGTAGAGGACATCCATTGATTAAGCAAGGTTATTGGGAGAGCCTTCAGGACTTCTACCATGATCAATAAATTTCACGAACTCTTACATATCTTACCTTGTGGTTCATTCTTCACATTGGTATTATGAAAAATAATGTCATGTCACTCAATGACTAAGTATCATAATTAATATTATACAGGTGCATCAGTATGTTTACTCAAGTGGAAAAAAATATATAGTGAGATCGTATTTCTCAATTACTTATTATCATTTAAAGTGACTTTCTTTTTCACATATGGTAAGGCATGTTTTTAGTCGCAATATATCAAAGTCGTTGACCCTTTTTAGCAAGCAAATAAATTTCTTTTCACTAAAATCTTAGGCTTGGAAGTAGTGTTTCATAAAATTTCTAAAATATTCATTTAGACCACATCCCAAAATTTATTGAAATTTTGTAACTATATATACTTACAATATAAGATTTGGGGTTAATATGAAGTCTCAAATTCATTAGAGAATTGACTTTGACTTAGTTTGACGGTTCTTTGTCAATTGGGAGTTGGTGGATGACATTATAGTGGGATTGTAGCTATTCTAATTTCCACATCAAATGAAAGACGGTAGTACTCAATTCCTTTTGAGTATATTATTTGAATTTAGATTGGGTTAGTTCAATCAATTTGTTTAGATAGTGAATTTGAAGTATGTCATAATCTTTCTTTGATATCATGTGAATATAGTTTATTAAAAGACTTATTTATACAATTTTGTATCGTTTATGAACTTTCATTATCATGAAAATATGCAAATGTACAATCAATGATACCTATTGAAAGTAGCTTATAAATAAGCTTGAATAGAATTACAACATATATGAATGTATCAATTCATCAAATTTATGATTAACTAAACATATTGACAAAATTATGATCAATCTCTTATCTAATCATGTAAATAACTTTATTTACGATTTGTAAATCAGAAATCGTCTAAGAGCATAAGTACTAATATATTATGTACTCTATGAATATCATTACAATATTATAAAATTTTATTTTTATCAATATTGTACATAACATTACATACATATAATCATAGATAACATATATACATATACATGCTTTGTACAAGAATGCACAATAATATATATCATGCCATATATCCATATAAATAAATATTTATTATTTTAATTTAATAAATAATAGGGTAATTCGAATTACCTTTGGGGAAAGACACGATTCTTTTCAAGGGCATTACTCGATTTTCGTTTTTGCACTAGGTGTGTCCGTGATATGTTTCTGATGACAGATACCTTCAAACCCGATCTCCACCGTCGATATTTAACCACTATACTTTTTGAACATTATATCCAAAATTCAATTTCATCCAACGGTTCAACTATGCGTAATCCAATTTAAAAAAAATAATGGGGAGCCGTTATGGGAAACAAGATCAGCTCTATTCAAAATTCATTATCGGATTAGACATATCTCATAGTCATATCTCCACCGTTCATATTGAAATATTATATGTATAGAATAATATATCTAATTTTTAGATTGATCCAACGGTTCGATTGTGCGGAATCTTATTTTGAAAAAGCTGCATACAAAATTTCAAAAACAAAATTTGCTTTGTTCGAAATTTTATATACTCATACCTAATAATCCAATCTCCACCGTTCAAAAAGTAATTCAATAGGTCTTGAAAATGTTGTAAAAATTGGAGTACGATCCAACAGTTGAACGAAAAATTGATTTTTCAAACATACAACGCAGTTAGATTTTCGACGTACGAAAATTATATAATTGTTGCTTCGGTTATGGAGGCTTTAGTTGCAGATCGCTCTCAATAGTTTAGAATTTCGTGCTGATCAGTGTAAAAGGAAAAGTAGAAAAGAAGAAGACACATAAAGACGTAGAATTAGGATTCTCTTATTAATCAAAAACTCGTTTTATATAGGTATCAAATACATGTTTTCAACAAATACCTAAATTGTCCCTTATCAATTACTTATTGACGTCGCACTAATTATATTTTTCCTTTAACAATTATATAGTTATAATAATAATAATTGTATTTTTTCTCCAACGATTATATAATTATAATAAAAAATATGTAAATTTTGTTGGCATGCACATTAATAACAGTACTTTTCCCTCCTATTTTTTTCTTCCACAGACAGCATGAACTTTCTAGAGAAAACCATAACAATGTAGTTACCTAATTTAAGTAAAACAAAAAACAAAAAAAAAAATAAAAATCGGCAACTAAAAAATGTAAATACGCGGTACCACCCACGTCCGATCGCCAAGTCAACGGACTAGATCTCCCCAGGCACCGAAAAGACCTAATTGGCCTGCACGTTTCATATCGAGTTCTTATTGGTCCACGTCACAATAAGTGACACGATAATCCCCTGGTTTTGGTCCACGCAAGCACCGGTGACACGAAACATCGAATTCAAACTTCGGAAGGCGAATGCTTAATCATACTCGAGACGCTATTGGTCCACGTCATCACGGATGACAGGTGAACCCTGCACCTGCTAGCTATATATTTCTCCCTCCCAACGTACTCTTCCAGATTCAGAACTAAACAGACAGAATTAAGGGGATACACAGAGCAACGCAAAGGAGAAAAATAGGAGAATTAAGGTAGAAAAGTGAATATTGTTTTCGATTGTTTGAGCTTCGCAGCAATGGCTGGTGCGTGGAAAAGACCCGCATCTTCGATTGTGTTTGGGATCGTTCTGATCGGTGAGCATTTTTGTCTGTATGAATACAATGCTTGTTTTTGTTGCAGTTTGTGCTTTCTGTGAACTTATTGGGTCTATTTATATCGTTGAGAACGAACGATTTGTAGATGAAATATTTTAGCTGAACTTATTTTTTCATGTAGTGGATTTAATCATTTCTCTTCTCGAGAAATGGGGATCCGAGTTTCTGTTGTGCTAGTTCGTTTCAGATCTGCTCTTTTTAGAAATGAGGATGAAGAACATATAGTTCTGTTTGATGTATAGCTATGGTTTTGAACGAAGAATTAAGAGAACTCATTGCACAATGTTCATCTTTTCTGATGTTTCGTGAAAACAAACATGCCATTTTGATTTGTATTGGTTTTTACGGGATTACTTTTGTCTGTATATCTGATTGATTGAGAACTGTTTTAAAAAGCTAAATTCAAAAATGCATGTGCTGTTTATAGAGCTATTTAATTAGGAAAGGGATAATGGATGTTCCTTTAATTTGCCTTTTCTACATAGTAGGACTGAGGGCATGATATTTCGGAATTGCAATAAATGTGTTAATGTGGTCATTGATTTTGAAACAGGGAGTTTATTTGCATTTACCATAGCTAAAGAGGAGGAAGCTACTAAAGTTGGAACGGTTATTGGTATAGATCTTGGTACAACTTATTCATGTGTTGGTGTTTACAAAAACGGACATGTTGAAATTATAGCGAACGATCAGGGTAACCGTATCACCCCTTCATGGGTCGGTTTCACGGACAATGAGAGGTTGATCGGTGAGGCTGCAAAGAATCAGGCAGCTGTTAATCCTGAAAGGACCGTCTTCGATGTCAAGAGACTTATCGGAAGAAAGTAATTCCTCGAATTTCTTTATCTACTCTTAACTGTATTTATGTGGCAGGTGTCAAATTGTGACCTTTTGAACTCTTGCCACTGAGCAGGTTTGATGATAAAGAGGTTCAAAGGGACATGAAGCTTGTTCCTTACAAGATTGTTAACAAGGAAGGAAAACCTTACATACAAGTTCTGATCAAAGATGGTGAGACCAAGGTTTTCAGTCCTGAGGAGGTCAGTGCCATGATTTTGACAAAGATGAAGGAGACAGCTGAGGCTTACCTTGGAAAGACAATTAAGGATGCTGTTGTCACCGTCCCTGGTAAACTTTTGCCCTCGTTTTTCTTTCTTTCTTTCTATAACTGAGATTTAATTGTGTCATTATTGACGTTTTTGCATCTTTTCTTGGGCAGCTTACTTCAATGATGCTCAGAGGCAGGCCACTAAGGATGCCGGTGTAATTGCTGGGTTGAATGTCGTGAGAATTATAAACGAGCCAACTGCTGCAGCAATTGCGTACGGTTTGGACAAGAAAGGTGGTGAAAAGAACATTCTCGTCTTCGACCTTGGTGGCGGAACATTCGATGTCAGTATCTTGACTATTGATAATGGCGTTTTCGAGGTTCTGTCTACAAATGGAGACACTCACTTGGGAGGTAAATATTATTTTTAGTTTTATTATTATTGCCAACACAACAGAACATTTAATTGCTCAGTGATATAAATGATTTTGATTCCGCAGGTGAGGATTTTGACCAGAGGATCATGGAGTATTTCATTAAGTTGATCAAGAAGAAGCACGGAAAGGACATCAGCAAGGATAACAGAGCACTAGGCAAGCTAAGAAGAGAAGCTGAGCGTGCCAAACGAGCTTTGAGCAGTCAGCACCAGGTCCGAGTGGAGATCGAATCTCTCTTCGATGGTGTGGATTTGTCTGAACCTCTCACCAGGGCCCGTTTCGAAGAGTTGAACAACGATTTGTTCAGAAAGACCATGGGCCCCGTCAAGAAGGCCATGGAAGATGCCGGCTTGGAAAAGCGCCAGATTGACGAAATCGTCCTTGTAGGTGGAAGCACCAGGATCCCTAAGATTCAGCAGCTCCTCAAGGATTATTTTGATGGCAAAGAGCCCAACAAGGGTGTTAACCCAGACGAGGCTGTTGCTTTTGGTGCTGCGGTCCAAGGAGGAATCTTGAGTGGAGAGGGTGGTGATGAAACCAAAGGTACTTTATAGTCAACTTATTTTGTTGGTTTGAGTTTTAAGGTTTTGTGACTAAATTGGGAATGCTTGCTTGATCAGATATTCTTCTCTTGGATGTGGCTCCTTTGACACTCGGCATTGAAACGGTTGGGGGAGTAATGACCAAATTGATTCCGAGAAACACGGTTATCCCAACCAAGAAATCCCAAGTTTTCACTACTTACCAGGATCAACAAACTACTGTTTCTATTCAGGTATTTGAAATATAATTTTATGGTAATTCTATGTACGAATACAAAAGGTCTCGCTTTCCCGGGTAATAACGATAAACGCGCATGAATAGGTTTACGAGGGTGAGAGAAGTATGACAAAGGACTGTAGGTTGCTCGGGAAATTTGATCTGACCGGAATCCCCCCTGCCCCAAGGTTCGTCTCCAACTATGTCGGTCTAATTTAAATTACACCAGTTATCTTTCAAATTATAGATACTCTTGGAGGTTTCATTACACCAGTATTTGAAATTTTGAAATATAGCTGTTTCCTTTTTTTTTTTTCCATCATAATTCGACTGAACCTCAAATTTACCCTGAGGTTTTGGTTAATTACATAAAAATTCAGACCTTTTTGGAAACTACAAAAGGCCCCCTTGAGTTTTAATTATACATTACACTTTACCCCTTGAAACATATTTTTGTATATGTATTTTTTTCAAATCAACCCAAACCTCAGGGGTAATTTTGTAATTATCCCTTCTTCGTGTAACTGCCGTTATATTGGTTTTCAGTAATTTTATGTTTGAGTAGTTAATTGTATCTTTTTTTTTTTCCTGTCGGTACAGAGGTACTCCTCAGATCGAAGTCACCTTCGAAGTCGATGCCAACGGCATTCTGAGTGTCAGGGCCGAAGACAAGGCCTCGGGTAAAGCCGAAAAGATCACCATCACCAACGACAAGGGCCGCCTGAGCCAAGAAGAGATCGAGCGGATGGTCAGAGAAGCCGAGGAGTTTGCAGAAGAGGACAAAAAAGTCAAAGAGAGGATCGACGCCCGGAACAGCCTGGAGACGTACGTGTACAACATGAAGAACCAGATCAACGACAAGGACAAGCTGGCGGACAAGCTGGAGGCGGAGGAGAAGGAGAAGATCGAGACGGCGACGAAAGAGGCGCTCGAGTGGCTGGACGATAACCAGAGCGCCGAGAAGGAGGATTACGACGAGAAGTTGAAGGAGGTTGAGGCGGTGTGTAACCCGATTGTCACGGCTGTTTATCAGAGGTCTGGTGGGGCCCCTGGCGGCGGCAAGGCGGAGGATGACGATGACGAGGATGGTCATGATGAACTGTAATTTTTTTTAGGGTTGCGTTTTAGAAATGTTAGGTTTTGTAGTAAACATGAAACTCGAATGTTTGGTTCCTTTTTCTTTTTTTTTTGGCTCTTTAAGTTTTTGATGACAAGAAGAGCGGTTGCGGACTGAGTACCAATGTATTTCCATACTTCCATGTCTATGCGAAATGAAAATTTGTTATTCAAAAACAAAAATATATTTTTTATTCCACCAAGGCTACATGAAGAGTTTTTAGAACACTTGAGCTAAGCCCTTCGAAAAAAAGCTTTACAATATGACTGATAGACACTAATTTAATGTCGAATATTTAATGAATTTCCTTAACATTAAGTTTTGAAACGACGAGTTATGTCACGATTAGCGCACGTTCCTGGATTGTTCAATTCACAATGTCTGGATTGTTCCTCAATAATTTACAGACGGGTATTCGTGTTTGCACACGTTTGAATGATGCAACCAATCGCTTCAACCCTATGAACGTTGCCTGTGAGATCGAGTGTGAGTTCTGTCAAAATGGAAAGACAAATCGCATGCACACCATGCAGCAGCAGCAGATATGAGCCTCTGTTCAGTTGAAGAAAATGACAAATATTTTCGTTATGAAAATATCATGGGATGATGTAGGGTGATGTCATGCATGATGAAGAACGTGTTTTTCCGTATTTTAGGGAGTCTAGATCCTTCTTTCTTCTTCTATATATGCGATGTACAGTATTCAGATGAATATATAGAAAGTATTTTTCTCCAAACATTCCTTTCAGCTTTCTGCAGTTTTCAATGGCAGCTTTAATGGTGTTTTCCATTTCCTTTTTGCATAATACTTTCCTTTTTAACATGGTATCAGAGAGGATGATTTCATCCTGATCTGATTTTTTCCTTTTCCTTGTTCCTTTCCTCTGTTTCTCGTTCTTCATGGCTGAGTCCTCATCTACAACCATGAACACTCCACCACGCATTGAAGATGATAATCACTTTCTATCTGCATCACTCAGATGGGGCTCACACTGTTGTTGTCACCCCTCATCTCGATAATACAAATTATCTTACCTAGAGCAGATCATTTGCTCTTGCTAACTCGATCAGGAACAAAATGGGTTTTCTAGATGGTAGCATTCAAATGCCAAATCTAGATAGTCCATTATACATACCCTGGGTTCGCTGCAACAATCTGATCCTATCATGGTTATTGAACTCTGTTTCTAAGGAGATAGCATCTACAGTTTTCTACATCAATTCAACAAAAGAAGTTTGGGATAAACTCAAGATTCGTTTTGCTCAACCTGACAATATCAGAATTTTCCAACTTAAGCAGCAATTAGGCTCAGTTGTTCAAGGTGCCAGATCTGTGAGTAAATATTTCACTCAACTCAATGGAATATGGGAGGAGCTGAGAAATTATAGACCATCTGCCTATTGTGTTTGTGGAAAGTGTACATGTGCAGGTGTGTAGTCCTTGGAGAAAGATGCACAGATGGATAATACTTTCAAATTCCTGATGGGCCTGAATGACTCATATGATATGATCAGAGGGCAGATAATCTTAATGAATCCTTTACCCTCTCTGGATAAGGCATATTCTCTCATACTTCAAGAAGAAAGGCAAAGGCAGAGCAGAAACATGATCACATCTACAGTGGATGCTTCAGCCATGGCAAGTTTCAAGAAAAATGACAAATATGAGGTTGTTTGTGAGTATTGTAAGAAACCAGGGCATACACAAGACAAATGCTACAGAATTATTGGTTTTCCTTCAGATTTTCAATTCACCAAAAACAAACCTAAGGGTTTTCAAAGAAAGGGATATCATCAAGCCAGTCAAGCATCAACTGTTGTGGAAAGTTCAGACAATCAGCTGTCACTTAATCTAGCTCAAATTCAGCAATTGTTGGCCCTTCTCAAGGAAAATGCACCTCAGCCTCATACCTCATCCACTGATAATTGCATCGCCAAAGCAAACATGACAGGTATCACATCACCACTTGCATTCATATCTGCATCCTCATTTCCCTCACAAAAACAAAAACTAGCATCACCATGGATCATTGACACTGGAGCAACTGATCACATGGCTTGTGATCCTTCACTTCTCATAAACACTATCCATTCATCTCATGTTTTTGTTCAGCTTCCAAATACGGCCAAAGTACCAGTCACACATATTGGAGATGTAGTGCTGTCTGAGAAACTTGTGCTTAAAAATGCTTTATGTGTGCCATCTTTCCACATAAATTTAATCTCTGTTAACAAGCTCATATCTAATCCTTCCCCGCAACTCATTTTCTCACATCATAACTGCCTCCTACAGGATCACACCACTGGGATGATGATTGGGTTAGCTAGACATCATCAAGGCCTTTTTCTGCTAGACCTAGCCACACTCAGTTCAAATACTATCATTCCCTCCCAAGAGCCACATCTACCAGCCATCTGCAACTCATTTCAAGAAAACAGTTTCCCTCTTTGGCATTGTAGATTAGGACATCTCTCAGATCAGATATTAGTAGATGTTTCTAAGTCTTTTCCTATTGTAAAGAGTCATGGAAAAACCACATGTAATGTTTGTCATGAATCTAAACAAAAACATTTGCCCTTTTCTATTAGCACTACTCAACTGTTTCACCTTTTGAACTTATACATTGTGATATTTGGGGACCTTATGCTCAACCATCACTGCAAGGTCACACTTATTTCTTGACCATTGTGGATGACTTTAATAGACTAACTTGGGTACACCTAATGAAACATTAATCTGAAACCGGAGACCTCATACAAGCTTTCATCAACATGACACAAACACAATTTAATCTCAAAGTCAAAAAGCTTGGATCAGACAATGGTCTTGAGTTTCAAATGACTGAGTTCTTTAGAACTCAAGGCATCATACATCAAACCTCTTGCACCTATACACCCCAGCAAAATGGAATAGTATAAAGGAAATATCAACACATTCTCAATGTGGCTAGATATCTACTTTTCCAATCCTCACTTCCTACTAAATTCTGGGGAGAAGCTGTGCTTACAGCAGTTTACTTGATCAATAGAACACCCTCTCCACTCCTAAGCAATAAGTCACCCTATGAGCTATTGTACTCACAACCTCCTTCATATGATCACCTCAGGGTATTTGGTTGTCAATGTTTTGTTTCTACACACAAACAACACAGGTCGAAATTTGATCCTAGAGCTGTCAGCTGTATTTTCCTAGGATATCCTACAGGGATCAAAGGGTACAAGATTTACAATCTACAAGATCATACCATCCTCATCTCCAGGAATGTAGTCTTCATTGAAGACTCTTTTCATTTTTCATCTCACACTCAATATCCTGACAATACATATGAACATTTCTTCATATCCTCCAACACACAGGACATTGATTACCCAACCAGCCCCTCAATCCCAGACTCAACACCTATTTTCACCCACTCCAGTCCTCATGAACATGTTAACTCTCCTGTCCAATCTCCACAACTCTCTCAATCACCCTCTCACAGAATGTCACCACCCCTTCTTACACCTGTTAGACACCCTCCAAGAATAAGAAAACCTCCATCTTATTTGTCTGATTACCATTGCAATTTGGCTCATACACCATCATTTACACTGCATCCACTCTCTGCATATATGTCTTATGACAAACTGTCTCACTCACATAAAGCATATTCCATTGCACTCACACTCATACAAGATCCATCCACATATGATGAGGCTGTTGTGCACTCTCACTGGAGAGAATCTATAAATTCTGAACTCAAAGCTTTAGAAGACAGTGGCACTTGGTCAATTGTTCATCTCCCCAAGGACAAAAAGTCAATTGGATGCAGATATGTATTTAAAACCAAACTGAACTCAGATGGGAGTGTAAACAAGTACAAAGCAAGATTGGTTGCCAAGGGTTATACTCAAAAATTTAGTTTTGACTACAATGAGACTTTCAGCCCTGTTGCAAAGATGACCACAATCAGAGTCTTTTTAGCTTTAGCCTCATGTTTCAAATGGGAAATAAGTCAACTTGATGTGCAGAATGTCTTCTTACATGGAGAACTTGCTGAGGACATATACATGGATTTACTACCTGGATACAAGCTTCAGGGGGAGTGTCAAGATCAAAAGCTTGTATGCCACCTTCACAAATCCCTTTATGGCTTGAAACAAGCATCAAGGCAATGGAATTCAAAATTCACCTCAACCCTACTTCAAATTGGTTTCATACAATCAAGGTTTGACTATTCTTTATTCACCAGAAATTTCAAAGGGAGTTTTGTGGCTCTACTTGTGTATGTTGATGATATTCTTATAGGAAGCAATGATCCAGAGGCCATGAGATCAGTCAAGATGTTTCTTCACACACAGTTCAAAATCAGAGACCTTGGAGTTTTGAAATATTTCCTGGGAATTGAAATAGCCAGAAGTAAAGAAGGGATGCACTTATGCCAAAGAAAGTACATATTGGAAATCTTGGAGGAAACAAGGATGATAGGATGTAAAGAGATATCCACTCCAATGGAATAAAATCACAAATTGGCACTCACATCAGAAAACCTCTTAAAGGATGTTACTAAGTACAAAAGGTTAGTAGGTAAGCTTATCTATTTGACCATCACCAGGTCAGATATAGCTTATGCTACTAGACTCTTAAGTCAATTCATGGATAAGCCTAGCCCACAACATCTTCATGCAGCACAGAGGGTTTTGAGATATCTAAAGGGCACTATTGGTCAAGGATCATCATGAAAGCAGATAATTGCAATCAAGTCAAAGCCTACAATTTCAGACTGGGCATCCTGTCCTGAAACAAGAAAGTCTACAACAGGTTACTGTGTATTTGTAGGAAATTCACTAGTTAGCTGGAAATCAAAGAAGCAAAGTGTAGTGTCAAGGTCTTCAGCAGAAGCTGAATATAGAGCCTTAGCACACACAAGTTGTGAGGTGATCTGAATAATTGGTCTGCTGAAGGAATTTGGAATTGAACAGAGGGAACCTGTGACAATTCATTGTGATAAACAAGCAGCAATCCATCTATCAAAAATATGGTGTTTCGTGAAAGGACAAAACATGTGGAGATTGATTGTCACTTCATCAGAGAGAAGACATTTGAAGGAATCATTAAACCAGCATACATAAAATCTGCAAACAATTTGGCCGACATTTTCACTAAAGACTTAAGCTGTCAACAGACTGTTTTCTTGTTGTCCAAGATGAACATTCTTAACATATATGTTCATCTTGAGGGGGGGTGTCAAAATGGAAAGACAAATCGCATGCACACGCAGGTGCATGCACACCATGTAGCAGCAGATAGGAGCCTCTGTTTAGTTGAAGAAAATTACAAATATTTTCATTATGAAAATATCTGGCACATGGGATGATGTAGGGTGATGTCATGCAAGATGAAGAACGTGTTTTTCCGTATTTCAGGGAGTCTGGATCCTTCTTTCTTCTTGTATATATGCGATGTACAGTATTCAGATGAATATACAGAAAATATTTTTCTCCAAATATTCCTTTCAGCTTTCTGCAGTTTTCAATGGCAGCTTTAATGGTGTTTTCCAGTTCCTTTTTGCATAATACTTTCCTTTTTAACAAGTTCTTAGGGTTGCGGGGATCCCGTCTGCATCTCGCACCACGTCACCCACAATATTCCCCTGTTCTTTATGGCCCTCCACCTTTGAGTATTCCCTCAGGTCCCCCAGTTGTGGGCATCTGCCTCGACCTCCCGACTCAACTGGTTTGCTTAGACCACAGCCTCTTCAGGATCAAGTCGTCCAGCCTGCGACATTCGCCACATATCTCAAGCTGACTACGTGGACCTCCGAGCCAAGGGGATTTATTTCAAATGTCGCGAGCCCTATAATTCATTGCACCATTGTTCGGGGCATCCTTGCGGTTACTGATTGTGGATGGGGCCGAGGGTAACCCACCCTAGCAGCTTGTGCCGTATGATCATCAGGGCGTTGCTTTTTCCGCACTTTAGCCTTGAGGTCAAAGCTATTTCGAACGACGGGAGAGTTGTTAGAGATCAATAACTTCTCTCATTGTTTCTCCTTATTTTAACTTAATTATTTACTCTGTGGTTAGTTCGGTTGGATCAAGTTTTAAAAGTTAATAGTATTGGCTCGACCCCATTAGTAACATTCGGGTTATTTTCCTATTTAAGTCTAGCTTCTTATTTCATATAAGGTGTCGAGAAATATATTGAGATTTCGACTATAGTTTGGGTGGGAATTGTCTTGAGGAGAACGCAAGTTCTTGTTCTTTTTTCATTATTATTTTTGTTCTTCTGTTCTGTAATTTATTATGTTAAACCCTTGACTCTATCACATTTTAATACACCTTTCACATGTGCATTATGTTCGCACCACGACAATAAAATATATTAGTCTAATCACGTGATCATGTCATTCTTTAATGATGGTCGTGTGACGATTGTACAACATATGTGTGTGTTT
Source organism: Phtheirospermum japonicum (assembly GCA_014905375.1). Taxonomy (NCBI): domain Eukaryota; kingdom Viridiplantae; phylum Streptophyta; class Magnoliopsida; order Lamiales; family Orobanchaceae; genus Phtheirospermum; species Phtheirospermum japonicum. Next base: position 671,646 of record BMAC01000363.1, read on the forward strand.
CCTGCCATCAATTACATTTTAGTGGTTTTTTAGCAATACAACAATTAAAATTGTGTAAAAATATAAAACACAGATGTAAAACTTAATATTTGAAGATACTTACAATATTCGTCCCAAAAAATTATTTGTGGTCTATTTTGTGATGTCCCAAAAAAATCAAAGTTCAGATACTGGGTTTTGAGTAGTTTTACTACTGTGAAATCTGAGATTGATGACGATAATTGTGAATATAGTATTGACACATGACATGTCTTACTACACCAATCGCGGTGCTAATGCTTGCTTAGCATTTTTATTAAATGTACTAAGGTGATAATTGGTGAGGGTATTTATTAAGATAATTTTTGAGCCAGTAATATAAAGCCATGATATTATTGTAATTATAAGGAGTGTGTAACAACGTTACCCATAAACCCATACTAGAATGCAACCCGCGCTTCGCCGCGGTGTATATACATATATATATATATATATATATATATCAATGTTATATACATTAAATTATTGTACAAATGTAGGATTTACAAAGAAAAATAAATAAAATACTTAATAGTGAAGTTTTGAAATAAGTTAGACTAATTTATTTTATAGTGAAAATAAGTGAGGTTAATGATATACATGATAATTATATTGATCTATAGTCATTCATGATATACATTTTAAAATTATTGAATTAGGTATATTTAAATAATTATTTATACAATATATTTTTGCTCTACCTAATATAATTATTTATTTATAATATTTCATCTTGATAATTGAGTTTTATCCATTTAGGTGAAATATATTATAAATTAATAAAAACAAAAAAGTGCATTAGAATAAAATTTAAATTCAAAGTATAGAAAAAATAAAGGGATTAAAACTAAAAAAAATAACAAATAACAAATAACTTAAAGAAAAATAAAAGTTTCAAACAACTAGGCCCATTAAGCCAAAAGAAAAAAAAAAAAAACACCAAAATTAAGGTATAAATTCACCAATAACTTGGTGATAAATGTCGTATTCAAAATGTTGTAGACAACCTTTAATATAAATGTATAGATAGATAAGCTCATTAAGCCAAAAAAAAAAAGCCCATAATTAAGGTATAGATTCACCAATAATTGGACCCCTAAAAATGGGGAGAAATCCTCTTCCAAAAGTGCTTCCTACTCGACTCGTGCCTGAATAGGAAGATCAATCAGTAAAGCCGTTTGTGTCTGTCTTATCTTCTTATATCGTCATTAAATAAAATGATCCACACATCAAGATAGAACTAAACCATTCGGGACACACACACTACATACGGACTAAATTGATAATTTTTAAATTTTTGGTATTCAATTTTTTTTCTCTGTTAATAATAAGAACAATAAAATTAATAAAGTTTGAAACCTGAGGCGATTTTATTATTTTTTTTTTATTTGATGAAATGAAATGAAATGCTGACAAATTTATGGTGTATAATGTGACTGGGAATAGGAAGGAATAGCAGCGGGCCGGAGCTTTGCCATGTTCAAGAATTACCACATTGATGGCAACAAAGAAATGATTGCTTTTGGAATGATAAACATGGTTGGTTCTTGCACATCTTGTTACCTAACCACAGGTAATGGGCCTTTAGTTATGGGCTAGGCACAGCAAAAAAAAAGCCCAAAGTTAAATTATAGACTCACCAATAATTTGGTGACAAATGTTGTATTCAAAACGTTGTAGGCAACCTTTAATATAAAGGTATAGATAAATAAAGAGATTTTGCAAGTTTTACCTTTTTAGGGCAAAAGAATTATTAAAGCTGGGACATAGGTCTTATTATATTAGGAGATATTACATTATTTGATTTGATTCTTGTATTAATTGTTTATTATCTTTAGTATTCTATATTATATTATCTGAGTCTTGTATTAATGGTACCCTGTATAAATACTCTTGTAACATTAATGTCAACACAAGCGATTCTATTATATTCTTACCATGGTATCAGAGCCTTTAGGGGTTCGTCATACCCTACAACCGGCGTCTACCCTCCTTTTTTCCCTCTTCCACGCCTGCATCTTTTTTTTTTTTTTTACAATCTCACCTCCGTAGCAACATGGCCACGATACCGGACGTGGTTTCAATCAACGCTTCTGCGCAAATTCCATTAAAGTTTGATTCTACCAACTACACTTCCTGGAGGTTTCAATTCGAAGCGCTGCTTGCCGGCTATGAATTGACTGGCTACATCGATGGTACCCTGCCCACCGCCATCCACCATAATCGGAACTACATCAACACTGAATCCGAGGTATTCACTTTGGGTTCGCCAGGACAAGCTCCTCCTCTCGACAATTATTGGATCTCTCACGCCATCGCTAATCCATTTCATTGCCATAGCCAAAACGTCTAAGGCCACGTGGGATATCCTGGCCAACACGTATGGGCGCCCCTCTCGTGGTAGGATCTTGACGCTCAAAAATCGGTTATAGAACCCGGTCAAGGGTAATCAAACCATCACCCAATTCTTACATGGGATCAAGGGCACGGCGGATGAACTCGCTCTATTAGGATCAACTATGGATTTAGATGATATTATTCTAAAAGTCCTCAATGGCCTCGACCATCAATATCGTGAGTTATCAAACGCCATTCAAGCTCGCGAAACGCTAGTGTCGTTCGATGAACTTCATGAAAAGCTTTTGAATTTTGAAGCCCAATTGCTCGCTCATCCTGCTGCGGTTAATCCCAAGCCGCTCACTGCATTCGCCGCTGGCCGCTTCCCAACGTCTGTTAACTCTGGTCGTGGTGGTCACAATTTCTCACATGGCCGGGGAAAGGGTTTCGAAGGTCTCCAATCCTACGCTCAAAGATTTCGAGCCGCCAACAGTCCATCTAACTCTAACCCTCGCCCGTACAAATGACGGTGTCAACTCTGCGAGGAGCCAGACCACTCGGCTAAACGGTGCCCCAACTTCAACTCCCAACCGTTTTCTGCACACGGAGTTTCAACTAAGCCCACAGCCCGCCCAACCATAGTACCACCGTTTGCCCATACCGCTGCTCACCCACTGGCCTCCGCTTCTGAGGATTGGATTCTTGACTCCGGCGCATCACATCACTACTGACCTCGCAAATCTCTCACTTCATTCGCCATATGAGGGTCACGATGATGTCATCATTGGTAACAGTTCGGGTTTACGTATTACTCATGTTGGCACTTTACGTACTACGTCGCCTTTTAATTTTGCTAATACTCTTTGTGTTCCGTCGATGAGTAAAACTCTAATATATGTTACTCAATTGTGTCGTAATAATGATATTGATTTTGTATTTCATGCTTCTGGCTTTCAGGTGAAGGATCGTTTCACGGGGGCCATCATCCTCAGCGGCCTCAGTAAAGATGGGATATACCATTGGTCTTGCACCTCGGGATCTGTACCTTCTGCCCTCACGGAATCATCTAAAGCATCTTTCCTGTGCCATCTACCCTTGGTCACCCATCGTCTCATGTGTTACGTCACTTAGCTACCTCGTGTAATTTGTTTCCTAGCTTTATTTCAACCAACACTTGTATTTCGTGCAACGGGAATAAAAGTCACAAACTACCGTTTAAAGATTCTAGTTTGTCATCTACTTCTCCGTTGGTGTTAATTTTTTCTGATGTTTGGACATCTCCTATTTTGTCGAATGATGGTTTTAAATATTATGTTGTCTTTGTTGATTATTTTACTAAGTATGTTTGGTTTTATCCTTTACGTCGCAAGTCGGACGTGTCGATGACGTTCACTCAGTTTAAAGCTTTGGTTGAAAATTATTTTGCGCGTCCAGTTATCTCCTTTTACTCGGACCATGGAGGTGAGTTTCTTGCCCTTCGTCCAATTTCTGTTGTTAGTGGCATCACACACCTCACCTCTCCACCTCGTACTCCTGAGCACAATGGGTATGCCGAACGATGACATCGACATATAGTTGAAACTGGCTTAACTCTTATCCATCAAGCCTTTATACCGCTCACCTTTTGGGCGTATGGTTTTACTACGGTCGTTTATCTTATAAATCGTATGCCCAAGTCTAACCTCTCTATGTCCTATTCGTTTGAGCGTCTATTTAGTCATCCACCTAATATTGTCAAACTCCGTGTCTTTGGCTGTCTTTGTTTTCCCTGGATCCGTCCTTACTCTAATCACAAGCTCGATAATCGGTCTCGGCCTTGTGTATTCCTTGGTTACTCACAAACTCAAAGTGCCTACCTATGATATGATTCGTCCTCGTCTAACGTGTTTATATCTCGCCATGTTGAGTTTGATGAGTCTGTCTTTCCTTTTTCGAGTATTCTGAATAACTCCGATGATCCTTCTTCATCTGCTCAACCGTCCGACCGGATAAAACCTACTTCCCTCCCATCCGATCGGATAACAGGTCCATCCGAACGATAAAACCTCCTGTTCTCCCATCCGTTCGGATAACATGCCAATCCGATCGAATTCTGCTCAGCCTCTACCCCTTCCGGTGATTGTGGTTTACGGTTTTGGAGATTTCCAAATTCCCAAACCGAACGGGACCTTGCTCACCCATAATTAGATTACTCCACTTATCAAGATTATTTTCTACGGAAACCGATTCGTGTTCGCCCTTAATTTTACAACAGTAAGGGTACGGAGTTCAATCATAGTTATGGTTCCTTAATTTTACCACAAGTGTAAGAGGTTCAATCATAGTTAGCAAGGTCGTGTCCACATATATAAAAATAATTAAGTAATTTGATCGTAGTAGTTCGATTTATTTATTTATTTAAATATCAATTGTAATAATTAATAAGAAAATATAATAAATAATTAAGAACAAAGAGAGAATTATTGATTCCTATACATGGTTGATAAATCCATTGATTTTATGATAAATAATGTTTTAATTAAATACAAATCAAATAGAAATTTGCGTGACTAAGTCGTACATGTGGTTAGGGCAGTAGAAGTGCGTAGACTAAATTATTTGCATGCACGCCCTTCGACGATCAAGCCTCTCGTATACGTAATTTAGCTTTAAAAATTTTTAAAATTATAACATCCTCCATCAAACAAATGAATGCCCCCTACCGCGTTTATGTCGTCTATCTTATTGCTAAGATTGTCTCACCGCATTCGCATATATTCAATATTTGCAAATAAATGTAAAGTATTGATCAATTTATCCACACAAAATCATTAACAAGATAAAATGAATAGGTAATAAATAATTAACAAACGAAGTACTTTAATATCATTGAAACTTGGGACATCAATCTAATCATGTTCGTAATCAAAGCGATGAACATTACATGCTTATAACAAAACTAAATACAATTCTCATAACACATGAACAAACTTAATCTAATAACGAAAAGAGAGTGAAGAATCGTCCTAAGCCATGGTGACTCGTGAAGAACTCCATATTATCGTCTGGTAGATGGAAGGGCTTCAATCCTCTATCCTTAATGGTGACTCGTGAAGAACTCCATATTACGTAAAGTAAAAATTTTTTGGACATTAAGTTAAAAAATTATTTATATTGTATTAAGTAAGAAAATACATAACAATATTTGGCTATCGAGTAATTTATCTTTTTATTTTGCAAAAG
>BMAC01000363.1:681669-696021 GCA_014905375.1 Phtheirospermum japonicum
GACGGAGACAAAATGTTAGGGTCACATTTTTAACTCTTTTTTAACCCCTATAAATACCCTACACCCCGTGAATGCTTTAAACATCCTCAATATATCTTGGGATCGTCTTAGACATCATATATATCATATTGGAGAATATTGAGAGCCTAAGGATAGAGGATTGAAGCCCTTCCATCTACCAGACGAGTGGAATTTTCTTACATTTTCTTACTTTATGTCTGAAAAGGTAAGAAAAATCTTACTTTATGTCCCAAAAAATTAAAAAAATATATTATTTTCTAGTTAAATTTTTTACTTTATGTCCAAAATATTTTTACTTCACGTGGAATTTTCTTACATTTTCTTACTTTATGTCTGAAAAGATAAAAAAATCTTACTTTATGTTCGAAAAAAATAAAAAAAAATCTTATTTTCTAGTTAAATATTTTACTTTATGTTGAAGAATTTTAGGCAGAACGAAAAGAAATGCCGAAAAACTTTTAGACAAACAGTCACCGGTCATCGGATGGTGATTGTGGTGGTTATTATTATTATTATTATTATTATTATTATTATTATTATTATTATTATTATTACATCATCATCATCAGGGGTGAGCATTCGGTCGGTTCGGCCGAAAACTGAACCGAAATAACCGAAACCGAATTTTGCATAAATTTTCAAAACGAACCGAACCGAAATTAAGTCTAAAACCAAAAAAAAACTAAATATTTATAAAATTACAAACCGAATTAAACCGAAAAGATGTTTAAAACCGAATTAACCGAAACGAACCAAACCAAACTAAATTAATAAAAAATAACAATAAGTAATATAAAAAATTATTATTTTTTATTTTTTAATTATATTTCGGTTAAAATCGAACCGAAACGAACCGAACTGAATTAATAAAAAATAACAATAAGTAATATAAAAATTATTATTTTTTATTTTTTAATTATATTTCGATTAAAACCGAACCGAAATAACCGATTTTTTAGAATTTCCAAACCGAAAACTGAATCGAATTTACATAAAACCGAATCGAAACGAAAACTTCGGTTCGGTTCGATCGGTTATTCGGTTTTTTGCTCACCCCTAATCATCATCTTAATGTGTAATAACCTTTTAAGTGTAAATTTAGAGGTTGGAATATATTTACGATTTGAATAATTACTTGAATTATATTAAAAAATATAATTAATTTCCTATGGTGTATATATCATTTGAAAAAAGACTAATATAGTAAAATTCATAAACTTACACTTTTTATATATTAAGTTTTTGATTTAGAATTGGACATCAAAAAGTGGGTTATATCATGTGGACACTGTATTTATGAAATATTGATTCTGTATTCTTTAATAATTAATGAAAACATTATTATGAAATATTAAGTTTTTATTTAGAATTGGACGGGTTTTATGAAATATTGATTCTGTATTCTTTAATAATTAATGAAAACATTATTATGAAATATTAAGTTTTTATTTAGAATTGGATGGGTTATATCATGTGTGAACTGTATTTAATGAAGTGTTTTTCTATGAAATATTAAGGGGATGCGTGGTTGGAGGGTTTAGAGGGTAGGGAATTAGAAACACTATTAAAGTGGTACTTGATAACTACCACACTATGAATTTGATTGCCTAATTTTTAGTATTGAGCCATACCCCCACAAACATGGGTTATCAAACCCATTAACCTCCACAATCAAACTCATTCCCATCAAAAGTGGTTTATCCAAAGTGTGTTATATCATGTGACACTGTATTTAATGAAGTGTATTTAGAGTCCCCAAATAATATTGTTCTACAAACTCAAGATCATTTGTTATTGGAGACTTTTGGAAACTTTTTATAATAATAATATTAATAATAATACAATGCAGTAAAAAGAAAAAACCAATAATGTTCAATTACAAATAAATTATTCAATTATCCGCTTATTGAACAAACACGGATATTGTATTCATCTCTAATAAATTTTCCCAAGTGCATTTTGTAATTAGAGAATAAATCGATGTATAGTTTCTTTTTTTTTTCATAAAGACTACAGCTTGAGAAGTAGCTTTTGTAATTAAACTCAACTATACAAGAACTAGTATATCCAAAAGTAAAACTTGTCACGGTACAAATTATTGACCGAGCAAATTGCCAAAATACCTTTGCAACTTCGATTCTGCATGCCCATACAAGTACGAATTCAGATAACCACCACACCACAATTAATATCGCAAAATATGACAAAACCCCTGGGGTTAAAAAAATAACATAACCCTCAAAAACAGATAGGGACCACCAATGAACTCCAGATGGTTAGTATTAGCAATGTACACAAAGAGTGGGATTATTAGAAGCAGCAGCAACATAAAACTATCAATTAGTCACACACAGCCGCTTTAGCTAAGCTAAGCTAGAAGCTCCAACCCTGGCCAGCACGACTCACAAAGATCCCTAGGGGCACCCCCCTCGTTGTCCTTTATATCTATATCAGCGCCGTGTTTCACAAGTAACTCGACGATTTCAGTTCTTTCACATACAGCAGCATAATGCAATGCGGTTTGACCATCATTGTCCTGTAAATAAGCAGACATGAGAACTTTCATAATAAACAGTAAAGACAGATTTATTCCAAGAAAATAACCAGATAATCCATAAGGCACCATATAGATCCTTTTTATCCACACATTTTTTTTTTAACGGATAAACTATTTTATATTGAGGCCGAGATGCCTTTGTTATACCAAGCAAATAACCACCAGAAGCTATCGTGAATAAAACATTTTGATCTACCTTAGCATTAACATCAGCATTCTTGTCCAGAAGCAATGTTGTAACATTCAAATGGCCTCGATCTACAGCCCAGTGCAAAGGGGTATGGCCTTCACTATCTGCAACATTTAGAATATTAAGATAAGTGAATTGAACCAATCCATATAGATAAAGTGGTTAAAACCCCCAAAAAGTCTATTGGGTCGCCACAAAGTCGGCCCAGTTTTTTTTGGTTTATTTAATAATAATAATTATTATTATTATTATTATTATTTTCCAAGGTCCCAGGTTTAGGAAAAATGAAAAGGAAGATGAAAGTTTAACAGTAGCTGGTGTTTCTCTTTCTGAAGGAGTAATTTCACACATTGCCACAATGAAAAAAATCTATCCTTCACTTCTTCATTTCAATGGATATTGCACCAAAGCAAAAAATAGCAAAGGAGTTTAAGGAATGGCATGTTTACCCACCCTTTAGATTTAAAGGGACACCACTCTCGATGCACTTGAGCAGCTTCTCCTCATCTCCTTCTCGTGCAAAGACATGTATAGCATCCATTTTCCTGCAGAGAAAAATAGCAAACATAAAATTCAAAATCTACTCTCCAAGTCCTGGTGATGAAAAACATCAACTCGTAAATATGTTTCATTTACCCAGACTCCATGCATAAATTCCCTATCCCTATCAAATTGTAGATTGACGAGATCTTATCTAAAATCAAATCTTAAATATGAATGGACAACGAAATGAAAGTGTTAGCCCAGTTAAGCCTACATACTAGGGGGATTCAAAAAGGGCGTGCGAGTAGAATCATATGGGAAAATACAAAAGAGTGTCAATAATGGAGTCACCATGCTTAACGAGAATCCATAAAATATCAAATAACGAGCATTTAGAAGTTCAGGGTCCTTACAGATCAGATCCAGATTCCTCCTCATATATAAAGCTACTAAAAACAGGTCCCATCGGTCCGTTAGAGCCTGCATTATGTGTGTCACTGCTCCCTTCATCTCTTTTCTTCTGCAATGTGACACATAGAAAAGTCAACGAAAAAAATAATCAAGGTGAGTAAACAAATACATAATTAGGTAAGAGAAAAAGGAAAAGACGGCAATAAGCTAAATGATTCTGATCATACAGTGATAGCACCATCAGCCCAAGTGGGATATAACTCAAAAACAATGTCAATGTACTTTTGCATTGCATCTTCAGGAGGCATAGCACCCAGTTTCTGCCATGCTTGCCTAGCACCAACAAGACAGATACTTAGCCAAGAGATAAAATAAAAATACAAATAATAAGTAACAGACAGACACACACACACAGAGAGCCATCATCATACATGAGTATGAAAACCTTAAGTCATGTCACCACAAATTTCTAGTTTTATCCATATAAGAGACATCTTAGGAAAAACATGATTGTAAATCAACAAAATAGAAGAAGAAAAAAAACCCTACAATTACAAAAGCAGTAGAGTACGTTGAGGGACGAAATCAGACTAAAAATTCAAGATCATAACCAACTCAATGCATTATCTATCCATTGATAAGGAAGAGTCAACCCTAAGGACAGAAACTAGCTCCTCTCTAAAACACCTATAATGGACATCCGGATATTTCAAAATTTACAGAGTGGTGATTATTGATTTTTCTGTATGGCACTAAAGTGCCTTTAGAAGACTGATTTGAGTTCAAAATGATAAATATGATGCTTCAATAAAACCTTTAAGGCCCCAAATAAAAATGTAACCAATGTCATGTTACCACACTTAAAATTTCCAAAGCACGCTCCTTATAACTGATGATTATGAACATCTTTCTCCACCACCAAATTTAAATCCAGTAATTCCCCTATAACATGTGGCAACTGAATAACATCTATCGCATGAAAAGCTTAAACAAAAATCACTAAACTTAATCGTGATAAAGAAACAGTAACAAATTTACCCAAAATTTACCATTTGGCACGAGCGGTCATTTTTATAGCAGAAGGCTGGGGAGCAGAACACGGCCCCTCGGTCGCAATCTTATACAACCCGTAAAGCTGCAACTGAACGTCGTTCGACACCTTCACTGCCGCCCGATCTGCGGCTGTTGCCGCAACAAATGCGGTGGCGGCACTAAATATCTCATCCAACTCAGTGCTCTCTACACCCTCCCAATCATCATCACTATCGCTACTACGATCATCACTAATCACCTCACTTTCATCAACCGATTTCCCATCTCCGCCGATCAACGGCTCATCTTCTTCCAAAACACCAGACGAAGAATCTACAGATCTCTGTTCTGATTTCGGCTCCGGCGAATGAGACCGCGTGACCCTGAGATTCTCATCGCGGAAGGCGAATATTACAGAGAAGAGCTTGGCGAGCAGGTATGAGAAAATGACGCCGATGAACACCGATTGGAGAAATTGTTGCCAGTCGGCCATTGAGAACGATAATATAGAGAACAGAAAAGGATAAATTGAGAAGAACCCTAATAGTTGCGCAACGAATAAAAGCTTTGATTAATGGAGGAACTAAAATTGGAAATGAACATCGGGGTTTGGGGGGAAAATCAAACCCTAGGAAATGGATTACGGATAGTATAATGATGAATATGAGTATAGATTTGATTTAACTAGAATAAAATGAAGTGAAATGTTTAAAAAATGGCGGCGGCGGCGGCGGAGTGACACCTCTTATCAGCGAAACAGCCTTCTGCCGCTTTTGAGTACTCAACTGTGTGCAGCTTTGGGAGGGGCCGGGGTTGCCTGCGGTTTTGTTTCCTGCAGTTCACTCCTTCGCAAACTGCAGTGTAATTAAATTATAGTAGTAATTATTTTAAAAAGTTAAATGAAACTCGAGTGGGCTTTGGCACCAGGGAGAAGAGATAGCAAGCCTAGGCCCGTAATTATTATTTCGACATACACCAGCGTTTTAAGGCTGTAGGCCCATTTCTTTCGTGGCATGTGAGGCCTTTGGCGCTGTTATCATCGGCAAATTATTAGGTATATCCAAGTATATATTGTACCGTGCATTCTGATAGAATGAAAAATTTCAATGTAATGAATGTTCATCTATGTTAAATAAAATATTATATTTTATGTTATAAATATAAATTTTTTTCTATACTTATGATAAATATACATTACGAACAAATAATAAACAAAAAAATGTCCACATTCATTGTTATAAAAAATTTTATATCTGGTAAATGTTTCTCTCCATTGTAATAAAAGCTTATCTCCCTCATGATTAATCTCAATATCAATGTGATCGATATAAAATTTTTATGATAAAGATAATCACGTAACAGATGTATGATCAACCATACAAATGCACATTTTCGTTGTATTAAATGTTCATCACATTATGATAAATGTTCGTTTTCGGTGTACGGTACAACTTACACCCAGGTATACTTAATAATGGTTGATAATTACCGGCAAGTTACTATATACACACTAGTGTCTAATGCATGCAGTTACATACATCTAAATTAATTTTTAAGTATAAACTAATGAATTGTGTGTGTGTATTGATAAATATGTTGCGTGTAACAAACCTTTTGTATTTGAAATGATAAATCTGAGTGACTTTTTTATTACTGACCGATGAACATTGAGTATAAAGTGATTAACATTTGTCTCATGTGTATGTTTGAAGTTGATACAAGGTGTACAGTATAATGACCGACAATTACCCATACTTTTGTTGGAGAATTTTCATTTGAACTTTTTGAGATGTTTTTGAAGTATTTGAAAAGTTATATTGTCGACACACTTTCACCTTTTTTTCCCTTCACCAATCACTTCAATATATTTCTTAAATATGCTATTAAATCACCAATCATATTACATATTTTCACATAAATTTTACTATTCTCACACTCTTATAATTATAACCATAAATGATTGTTTTACTGTTTATATATTACACTAACTCTAATCGTTAATTCTCATTTCATATCTATTCACAATCCCACATTTTTCATCTTTCTTTCGAATTTTCTTTTATCATGGGCGTGCAATAAAAAATTGCATTCTCAAATCATATAAGAGGGGTTTGCTTTTATTGTGAAAACTCCATTTTCTCTACAATTAATATCTTGTCTAGAAGGGAAAAATAAAAAGATAGTAAAATCTCAGAATTTACGATCAATTCTTTCACTATTTCACTTTTTAGAGGACAATTTTTCACATTTAAATTATGTATTAGATATACTAATACCCCACCCCGTCCATGGGGAAATCTTGGTTCATCTCTCATTTTCAAGATTTTCAGATCGAGAACATAAGCAACACAACCTAAATATTTAAACAAAACACCTCAATAAATATGCACAAGAATTTCAAAGAGGTGAGATAGATTAGGGTTTAAAAAAACTGCAATTATATACACCATTGTACACTGGTGTGTATAAATGTAATCTTTTAGGATGGAACCTCACTCATGTGTCACGAGCTCCCTCCCCATTAGTGTGTGTTTCATGTGACGATGAGGGACTCACAAAGCCGAGGAGAATTCATGCCACGACACTATCCAGGAGATCATTTATATTGAGAATGACTAGGAAGACACGCTAACCTTACAAGGAAACTGTTAAATATATTGTATATAATAGTCATTAGTCAAAGGAGATAATCTCTCTAAAATTATCTTCCTAGTTTGTTGCTTTTGTTATACGTATATTATGTAATTAGCTTCCTAGTTTGTAGCCTAGGATAATGTTAAACTATTGTATATATTTTATGTAAAAATCAATGAGAAGGCTAAGGAAAATATTCCCTAAATCTTTAATGGTATCAGTTAGCCTAAGGTTCTAATCTCTCTAATTTCCGCTGCACCCTAGCTCTGTTCTTCTGCACAATTACTCCTTCTCTCATGGGGGACCCCAAATCATCCTTCCATCCGGCTCTTTCCGTTCCCAATATCACAAATAATGTTCCCATCACCCTTGAGATGGAAAACGTTCAATATTCTACATGGGCGGAATTATTCAAGGTTCACGCAAAATCTCACAAGGTTCTTCACCATATCATTCCTCCGGCCAAGGGCAAGGAGCAACCTCCTCCATCTACGGATGCGGAAAAAGAATTATGGACGACCTTGGATGCCACGGTTCTCTCGTGGATTTATTCTACTATTTCTCGTGACTTGTTGAACACCATTATTGGGCCCGAATCTACGGCTATGGAATCTTGGGATAGGTTGCGTGACATATTCCAAGATAATGAACACTCTCATGCCGTGGCTTTAGAACGAGAATTCTCCACCACTTCTATGGAGGATTTCACAAATGTTTCCTCTTATTGTCAACGTCTCAAATCCCTTGCGGATCAATTGAAGAATGTTGGGGCTCCGGTGTCCGATAGTAGAATGGTGTTACAGTTGGTTGGGGGACTTACTCGACCGTACCGAGGTGTGGGCACGTTAATTCGCCAAAGTAATCCTCTGCCGGCTTTTTATAAGGTACGTTCCATGCTCACTTTAGAAGAAGCCGTATTGGCTAAGGAGGCAGCATCTGAGTCCGCTATGGTGGCCGCGACAGATGGTGGTCCGAATCATGGAGAAAAATCGGGACACAACAAAGGAAAAAAAATGTATGGCCGACGCAACAACAACGGTGGCCGGAAAAATTTCGGGTCTGGTGGTGGCCGAAACTCCGGCGCCAGCAAGGGTGGAGGCCGGGACCAGCAGTCCGGCAGCCACAGTGGTCAGCAGTCGCAATGGCAGCCACAGCAGGGTCCGGGTTCATTTCCTTGGGGGTGGTATAACCAGGGCTTGTCCATACCCAACTCAAGGTTGAGCCACAGTAGGGTCCGGGTTCATTTCCTTGGGGGTGGTATAACCAGGGCTAGACCATACCCCCTTGTCCATACCCAAGGCTGGCCCATACCCCCTTGTCCATACCCAACTCAAGGTTGAGTCACAGCAGGGTCTGGGTTCATTTCCTTGGGGATGGTATAACCAGGGCTGGCCCATACCCCCTTGTCCATACCCAACTCAAGGTTGGGCCAGACCCCAATCCACTCCTAATATTCGGCAGCAGCCTGGTGTGTTAGGCCCAAGACCACAATAGGCCTATGTTCAGCAGTCAGCAAATCCGGCTTCACTTGGTCAGTCCGGGTCCTTGCTCCTACGGATATCGAGGCGGCAATGCACACTATGTCTCTTCAACAACCCGATCCGTCTTGGTACATGGATAACGGTGCAACATCTCATATGACCTCCTCTTCCGGTAATTTCTCGTCTTATTTTAATTTGAGCACTCATCCATATAATGGCATTGTTGTTGGTAATGGTCATACTATTCCTATACTCGGTTATGGTCACACTAAATTACCTTCCATGGTTACTCCCCTTTCCTTAAAGAATGTTCTTCATGCTCCCAAACTCATAAAAAATCTCATTTCTGTTAGAAAATTTACCACCGATAATTCTGTGAAAATTGAGTTTGATCCTTTTGGGTTTTCTGTGAAGGATTTTCAGACGGGGAAGCCAATCATGAGGTTTGATAGCCAAGGGGACCTTTATCCTATTACCAACAATCAAGCTTATCCTTCTACCTTCGCCGCCATCTCTCCTAAGCTTTGGCATGATCGGTTGGGTCATCCGGGTGCTCCTACTTTAGATGTTCTTAGGCATAATAAAATCATTAATTGTACTAAACTTTCTAGTTTCAGCATTTGTGGTTCTTGTGTTTATGGCAAACATGTTAAGTTGCCTTTCGTTTCTTCTAATTCAAACACTCTTATGCCATTTGATATTATTCATAGTGACTTGTGGACATCTCCCATCTTGAGTTCTACGGGCCATCGTTATTATATTGTGTTCTTGAATGGTTTTTTGAAATATTTATGGACTTTTCCTATAGCTAAGAAATCGGATGTTTATGACACCTTTCTAAATTTTAAAACCCATATATTCACCGAATTTGAACGAAAAATAAAAATATTCAATGTGATAATGGAAGGGAGTTTGATAATGGTCCGTTTTGGGATTTTTGCAAACAAAATGGCTTGTCTATTCGTCTTTCTTGCCACCATACTTCTTCACAAAATGGGAAAGCCGAGCGAAAACTTAGAACTATCACTAGTGGCACTAGAACTCTCCTTGCTCATGCTTCTTTAACACCTTTTCGCACCATGCTTTGAAAATGGCCACATACCTCCTCAATATCATTCCGAGTAAGTTGTTGGGTAATAAGTCTCCTTTGGAGATTCTTTATCAACGGGTTCCCTCTTATTCTCACTTGTGGGTTTTCGGGTGTTTGTGCTACCCTCTTATTCCATCTACCACCATTAATAAGTTACAACCAAGGTCTATTCCTTGTGTATTTTTGGGTTTTCCTCCTAATCATCGAGGCTACAAGTGTTTTGATTTATCGTCTAATAAAATCATTATTTGTCGCCATGTCTTGTTTGATGAGAATGTGTTCCCATTTGATAAACTTCATTCTCCATCTACTGACTCGTATGATTTTCTAAATGATGCATTACATCCTTATGTTCTCATCATTTGATCCAAGCTCATGATGGCCCACAACACGCCCAGCCCATATCTCCTCCTCACTCACCCAGGCTAAGGAGAATATTCCCTAAATCTTTCAGAAACTCTCATCCGAGGAAGGGTCGAGATGGGGTTGAAAAGACCGAGACGTAATTGAGTCAAACGGAATGTCAATGGATCAAGGAACCTCATAAATGGTTATGCTTCTATAGGTGGTCTTACCAGAGATCATAGTGGAGTTTGGAAGGTGGGCTTCACTCAACAAGTGGGCATGTGTGATATTTTGATGGCTGAACTTTGGGCTATTTTGGTGGGGTTACTATTGGCTTTGCAATTGGATTACATTAAAGTTGAAGTGAAGAGTTATTGTTTGGAAGCTGTAAAAATGATTTTGTAAGTAAATCATGTTATGGTCATTGGCACCTAATTCGTGAAGTTATAAGTTGGCTAAACAAAGAATGGTTGGCGAGCTTGAAGCATGTTCTTAGGAATGCAAATGTGTGTGCTGACACCATGGCTTGCGGGCTCCCTCGGATGTCGCAAACAAGGTAAATTAATGTCATGACTTGATGAAAAACTCATACACCATAAAAATGAGCATTAATAAGAAAATATCATTTTATCCGCATCATCTGCACTTTTGCTAGTCGCACCTGTGTACTCAAAAATTACAATATAATTTTTTTTCTTTTTTGCATTTTGCTATTTAAACCCTGAGTAAATTACCCATAACACCCCTCCATCCAAATATAATATATTCCTAACTCACAATAAAATTTGTAACCACTCATTTTCTGGAAGAGAAAGAGAGAGGAGGTGGAGAGAAGCATGAAAGAAAGTTGGGAATTCAAATTGTGTGTTTAATTTGATGTTTTGTTTGCCAAATCTTTGATTATATTATTTTTTAGGTTTAGTTTATGTTATTATTAATATGAAAAATGAACGATGGGATGTCAATTTCTTCTTTTAAATATGTGGTTGTAGATAAATAGGTCAATATAGGTCAAACTTTGCTATATATTTCGGCACTGGTCTAGTGAAAGTTTGACAATATCTCGGCCATGATTGACCGAAATTTGTTTGAGATTCGGGTTAAAGTCTACCGACAATTTTTTTATGTGTGTGTGTATATTGTTTTCTAACTACTTGATTCAAGCTTTTGTGTTGCCTACTTATGAAAATTTGTCAAAAGATCAATAGCTTGCCCGCAAGAGAATGGGGTCGCGCGTAGTTTGGCAACTTGACTCGAGTCGTCTCTCGAGGAACATACAATCGGAATTTTAAATAGTTTGTTCAACACAATAACACATAAATTGGGGGGGGGGGGGGGGGGGGGTTGATTGTTTTGATTATCTAGAAATTTAAAGCACATGAACAACAATTAAAACTAGGTACTTTAATTCAGCAACTAGAACATGTAAACTAAAAAAATTAATCTAGAACTTAAACGAGATTAATTAGCATGAACGAACATCAATTATCTAGAACGCGATGTAAACGAAATGAATTAACTAAACGAGAATGATAACCAATCATTAACTAAACTAAGATTACGAATTTAACACCAAAAGTATCTAGGGTTCTAAGCATGAAACAATTCAAAAGCAATTATTGAAAAACAACTACTTAATTGCATAAATTAAACTACGAAAACGAATAAAGGGTTTAGAGTACTTATTAAACTAGAAAGCGTAGTAAATTCTCCAGCTAATCCGGAGAGGCGGTTGATCTTGGTCGAAGAACAGAATCACGAACGGACGGTTGGAGCTTGGCGATCCTCGAATCTTCGATCTTGATCAATTGTTGTTATAGGGATGTGGACGGTGTTGTTCTCGAACCAAAAGATCAAATATTCAGAGTATGGGTGAGAGGTGTATCCTTTTGGGACGGACTTAGAAGGGTTTATATAGATTTCCCTTGACTTGGAGCATAAGAAACCCTAAAATCCCGATTCTGGGCCGTCGCGTCGACGGTGCGTCGACTGACGCGTGCTGGTGCTCGGCGTCGCTGCTGCCTGGGTGTGCGCATCGGCTGGGCAGGTGCGTCGACTGACGCGGTCATGGATCGACGCTTCAGCAAGTTGCGTCGACGGTGCGTCGATCGACGCGTCTTCAGTCGACGCTTCAGCAAGTTGCGTCGACGGTGCGTCGACTGACGCTCCTGCAGTCGACGGTTGCGTCGGCCCTACGTCGGCTGACACGGATCATGGCTCGCGTCGACAGAGCGTCGGTCGACGCGACAGAGCCTCTTCCTCAATTTCTCGATCTTTTTGCTACTCGTTCACCGGAAAGCTTGTTCTCCATTTATTGAACATCAACGTCATCTAATTACGCGCTGAACTCTCCCGGTTACTTAGCTGTAAGTTGAGAAACAACAAAATATCACCTAATTGCATCAATTACGATCAAAACACGGTAAAATAAGTTGGAACTATGAAAATACGAAATTAAGCTTAAATCATCCAACTTATACCAAAAAAAAATAGAAAAACGTACTAAAATACTAATAAAAATAAGGACAAATATGTGCTAATCAACTACCCCACGCTTAATTGGTTTGTTCGTCCTCGAACGAACGATAGATTCAAAGTACAGCAAGAAATGAAAATCAGTCCAAGCAATGAGTCGTGCGATGCTACTTAAATAATTTTGAAAATATAGATACATGCAATGCAACTTTAAACACTCCACCCGTATTACATTGTCGTTTCAAAATCGAATTCATGCATCCTCACAAAAGGGAAATATATAGGGGTGTACGCTCAAAGCACTCGAGTATTTTGTACATAGGACGTGTATACGTTCAAATCATACAAATACAAGCACAATAAACAAGCACCGAAAATCAATCTCTTTTCAATCGCAAATTAAGTGTGTTGTCGAACAAAGAATCGGAAAAGGTCTTTTCGGGTTGTAATGCAAGGCTTTTTGGACGGGTGTGGAATATAAGTCGTGTGGCTAACTCACGATCTAACATGATCAATAACTCACCAAACCTATTCTAATCAAGAAGCAATACGCTTCACCTCATACAAAAATAAAAACCTCACTAGACGCACATTACGTAGCCTTTAAACATAGGTTATTTCTCAACTCTTTACTCTAAACCGGCTTGAAGCTCAAACCACATAATCACAATTGAAGCTCATAACTAGCTTCTTACACAACTCATGTCTTCTAAACTATAGGCTCATAAAATAAATAATAGACACAAGCCTTCATTAGCGCGTAGGCAATGACTAACACAATTCACCATCCTTCTTATTTTCTTTTTCTTCTTCTTTTTTTTTATCCCCCTCTAATTCTGTTTTATGGGGTCTTTCTTTTTTCTTTTTATTGAAGGATGGTGATCCTTTATTACAAAAAATTCATAAATCCCTTATAAAAACCCCAAAACACTAATAACCAATAAAAATTTCTAACTCCTACCCCACGCTTTTAATCGGTTGTAGGGGTCGACTCAAAAATCACTCATGGCTAATGGAAATGGATTATTTGGCTATGATTGGCTCATTCGGAATTTATAGTGGCTAAAATTTATGGATATGGCCGGAATAGGGTTTTATTTGTGCCTTAACGTCATTTTCCAAGTCAACTACACACAGCGGTTTCAAAGAGATATCAAATAAAAACTCATTCAAGTACATGCAAAGATGATAAACACTCAGGCTACTCACTGGCTTTTTGCATGAAAAAGTTTTGAATTGACACTACTTTTAAAGTATTGCGAAATCAATTGCGCCCAAGTACCATTTTACAATATATAAATAATAATTTTTGAAAAAATTATGCACTTAAGCATGCTCAAAGACAAAAACATCAATTCATATATAGCTAACTTCGACAGGCACGCCATACAAACACAATTTAGCGCAGAAATAGCAAACAATCACGTAAAAATTTAAAAATTGCACACAAATTTTCAATCATACTTTTTTGTGGTGGAGGTTCGGTTTTGATTTTGGAACATTTTAGATTAGAAAAGAAAGATAAATCCTTTACCTGCTTGCCTTGAGATTTTGTTTCATTCCATTTTTTTTTCGTTGCTGCTTGTTGTATGCAGAAAAGAATGAATAAAAGTTGGTAGGCTTTGATATTGTT
>BMAC01000363.1:710604-723879 GCA_014905375.1 Phtheirospermum japonicum
CGAGGTTGAGCGGAGATCATTTTTGGAGTGGAGCGGAGGTCTTTTCTTGAGAGGAGCGGAGAGGGGAATGGACTAGGGTTAGGGCCGAGTTGGAAATGAGGCTGGGGGACCGAAAAATTAGGGTTTCTCCCTTTTATATGTAGGTTTTAACACATGCGTTTATGAGGGCCGTTCGATGCACGGGGCATTAGATCGTGACCATCGGTTTTTAATGAGTTGGATTATGGGCTGGATCCGGTTTTAATATCGGGCTTATCTGAATTATAATTGGGTTCATCATGTTGGGCTTCAGAGTATTTAAATTGGACTCAAATTAAATTAATGTTTGGGTTGAATTTAATTATTTAAATGAGTTGAATTATTAGTTCAAGCCCATAAAATATAACTAAATTAATTTTAGTTATTTTAAGTTTATAGGAATTTTAAAATTATATTATGATGTCATTAAATAAATTTTAATGATTGTCTTTAAATTAAATTAATTAATTGTGCGTTAACGGATATATTGCAAATTTTTTTTTCGAATTCCATGAACGTATATTAAATTAATTTTGTTTGTATCTTTGATTATCTATTATGATATAAGATATTTTATTTATTTTTATTTTATTAATTATTATATACATGGTATAATATATGTGAATGATTTATTTTTGTCATCATTCTCTATTAATGTAGATTAATCTAATTTAATTTTCTAATTTTAATAATAATAAATATAAATATAATATCGGATTGTTTGTAATTTTAGATATTTATTACGATATTGTCAGATTACTTCGTTCAACTATGTTATTACTCAATGAAATTTGAATTTGTTTTTTTTTATTGTAATTGTTTAGATTCAAGTAGGTAAGTAAATATATATTAAATTACATATATATTTATATGTTATTATTGATTGAATTGTTAATATGATTTAGTTGTAATTTTGTAGGTTTAAGTAGGTGATTAAATATTTAATAAATTGAGTATGTACTTATTAATAAGATTGTTTTTTTTATCAAATATATTAATATTCAGTTAATTATCAATATGATTTAGTTGTAATTTTGTAGTTTTAAGTAGGTGAGTAAATTTTATTAAATTTTAATATATATTTATTGTAAAAAAATAGTTTTGATATATATATTTTTTAATTTTCATTCATGTATATTAATTTTATTTGCTTTATTCATACATTATTTAACAGGTAGATTAGTTTTATTTGCTTTGTTCATTATTTTCTGGAATGAATTGTATGTAATTGTGTTAGGTCAGGAGATTATTTAATTTAAAAAAAAAACTACGTTAATATTAAATTAGCTTAACTATTTTTATTTATTTTATTGTTGTATTTGTTTTCTATATATAGATAATAACCTAGAGAGTTAGATTATTATATTGTTTGGATTTTTCTTTTAGAACGAAAATCAATTTATACAATATATTCGGTAATATATAGATTTAAGATTATAAGTTCAAGGTTCATTTATTTTTATTAATTTAATTTTTTTCATTAATTTAGTTATTTATTATTTATTTGTTAAATTTCTACTATTCAATATTTATGTAAATATTTATGATTTGTTCTTTAATTGTATGACTGTCACAGACAGTGTGAATATGTCTGAGAATATATGCCCGTGCGTGACCTCAAGAGTGCCATCAAAGCCTGGAGAAAAAGTGTTGCTTCCCCTGATAAGTCTAACGCCTCTACCGCCGTTAGGCTACTTTTCAAGTTTCAAAGAAGGCAACTCCCGCTCATAATTTCATATGCGATATCGATAAATAAGAGTTAGGGTCAATCGCTCTCTAACGTCGGCCTTTATTTGAAGAATTCCGTGTTCAGTCATGATCAGTTATATGTTGCCGTGTCGCGTGTCACCCATCGAAAGGAATTGAAGATATTAGTTTGTGGTGATGACGATTCTGGATCGAACATGACAAATAATGTGGTGTATAAAGAAGTATTCACTACCTTATGATATATAATTTATGAATTGTGAATCTTTAATTATTTCTCTCAATCTCTATCTCTCTATTTATTTATTTCTCCACATATTAAATAATAATAAAAATAATATTAATACAATTTGCATTTCTATATTTAACTTTCATCTCTCTATTTATTTATTTCTCCACATATTAAATAATAATAAAAATAATATTAATACAATTTATATTTTTATATTTAACTTTCTGCCCCTTCATAAAACATGGTCTCAATAAGACCGGTAGATTAATGTATTTTCTTATAGAGAAAATAAATTATCAACGACCTAAATCGTATTCAGTGAGCTGTAGATATAATTGCCAATGTCTAAAGTAATCATATCCTCTAATTCCCAGAGAGTCAAAAGTCAGAAAACCTAATCTGGCCATTTCTAATTCCCAAAACCTCAAAACCCATCAACCGATCAACTTAATTCAAACGATCAAAAAGAGGATCGAAGCAATGGAAAATGCGAACGGCGCTTCGTACTACGAGAAAGTGGACGGCCTCGCGCGGTGGTTCGGCATGAGCGTCGCGGCGGCGTTCTTCGCCTCCCTCGAGCGGTGTTCCTGCGTCAATCTCACCACATTCGACACCGACGAAGACGGAGAAGAGGAGGCCAAGGATCGTCCGCTGATGCTCACATCTTTCTCCATGAATTCCACCGCCTCTTCTTCTGCATTCCCGGCTAATCACAATGTCAATGCCAACAATTACCCCTCTTCCGTTGATAATCTGCCTGTCTGATCCCGATCGTAATTTCATCTCTCGATGATCGGTAATTCTTTTTATTATTTGGTTTGTTTTTCTTCTGATCACGCTTGTTTGTCTTGTTTTTGGATTTTAATTTATTTGGTCTTTGGAAATTAAACCAATTTTTATAATGTAGTATTAGTGAAGCACGTGTTTTGCGCATGTTCACCTAATTGCAGTCACCCGAGATTGGTGAATATCATGAATTTTTGGTTCTGTAGTGGTTCTAGAAGTTTAAGTTTATGCAATTAATGTTTTTGAGATTTTTATTTGTTTTCTTGAATCTGTTCCGGTGGCTTTATTTATAGGCTGTCGATGTAAAATAGGCGCTTTGTTGGTATCTGTTGCTTGTTTTATGTGCATTTTTTTTTTTTTCATTTTGTTGTTCTCTGTGTTTAGGGAACTGGTGCACTATGGAGGAAATGAGAATTTAAATTGGTCTGTGCTTTAAATTGTCTTGAATTTAAGGAAATCAGATGGGTGCTTTAGGGAATGAAAAGTTATTACATTCTGTGTAAAACTTAGTTAATTTTTGATGGATTACTATGGTACAAAACACATATACTCATTATTAATAAATTTAGCCAGTTGGTATTCTATATAAGTCTCAGTTGGGTTGGGGTTTTTAAGATTAGAAAATTTTCCAAAATCGAGTTTTCTCTTGCGCGGGGTGCTTGATTTCTGTAGATGTGAATAATATAAACTAAACTAAAATAGGAAAATCACCAAAATGGAAAGTTTGCTTTAGCAGGAATTAGTGTTAACCTAGATCTTAGGGGGATATGATGCTAAAAATATTCATGGCTGTAAATTTATCTCAAAATTGAAACGTGGCGACATAAGTAAATATCACCTAATTTCCGTGATGATGAAAATTAGGACTCATATTTCGTTTATGTTTGACCTCAATCTAAATTGTGGTTAAGATTATGAAGGATCGTGTTGTTGGGTCTTGATCCTTTCCTATTTTGTTCATTGTACTACGGATTGTATGTGCAACACCTTTCTATACATAATTGAACATGCTTCCAGACTTATATGAATTTTGGAACCTCTATACATGTTAAAAAGCTGAACACCGATTAGTGTCAAATAAAGAAGAACTGGCGGACTGGTTTTATTATGAATCTGAACAAATTTATACGTCTAAAGGAGATATCTTGCAAGTGTTCGCACATGCACTTGGACCTAAAGAGAAATAAGACAGTGGAGCATGTAATCTTATGAATATTGTTATTTTATGAACTACTTTGAAGCATAAAGATTCTGAAATAAGTTTCATTTATTTTCAGGGCTTCTTGGTTACATGGTATAGTTTCAGCTTTTGACGTCTGAAGTCTGGAGATGTTTTTTCTTTTTCCTTTCATCGTCATCACTTGATGTTGGATTGTTGTACTGTTATACTTGAAAATATTTGCTGCACTTGGTCGAACGAGCGAAGCAAATTGTGCTTAATGTACTTTAGTTGAGAATATTGTTGTACTGTGATACTTGAATATATTTGTTGCCCTCTTAATCCTCTTCCTTCCCTTTTTTTTTTGGTGTTATAAATGTTTTATCGTCTCTTGGAGCAACTCCAATGCATTGTTATTGTGGTTAAAAGTAGGCCATGTCATCAAGTTAAACATGGAAAATATTAATCTCAACATTTTCGATCTAGGGATTGTACATAATTTTTGTGAAATAAAATTTTGTTCTTTTAATATTCATCTTATTTTAAATAATTGACATGTGTAACTAATTGTTTGCCTTTTAAAGATTAGCATTTGATATCCTCGTAGTTAGCATTTGGGTTTGGTGATAGCTCTCCATGAAAATGGCTTTTGTCATACCATTTCCTTGGTTGGGCTTTTTTCAATGGCCCACTGAACCCGTGGGCCCATGAAACTATCGGGCATCCGGTTGATTTTCAATCCCAGCCCAAGTGGTATTATTATAAAGTCCCTAACAATCTCATCATGTTACGTCATTGTGATGGGTTGTGTTAAAACTTTTGTGATATTGCTTTTATAATTGCAAGGGGTATGGCGATTGCACAAGCTTATCCTACATATTAATAATGAGAAACAAAGAATTGCCACATTCTATTTAAAAAATAAAACAGTTATACTAAATATATTACTCAATCTTTTGCAGTTATATAATTTGATTAGACCTGTCACTTGCAAATATTACAAGCATGATGTTATCAAACCAAAACTTAAAAGTGAATTCATCATTATCACTTATTTGAGTTATTGCATACCTAAAATTCTCGTGTTTGGGAATTGTACGAACTACATTTTTATGTATCATCAATCTCGTACAAATATTTGCCAAATTTTGAAATAAATTACAAAAAGAGCTATTTTCACCACTATTAATTTTAGCAAAATCCATTTCCTCATCAGCAATAAACATCCTCCTCCACTAAATCAATCAATAAATATCCATTTTGATCATTATTTTTTCAAAATGCAGCTTTAACGGCCGGCGGGCCCCACAATATCTTGCAAGTAATTTTTTAAATGACATTCCTTTGGGGAAGAAGAAACGCGTATATGAATTAATTAATGTCCCTGAACGGTCTCTCCTGGGCCCGGGGCCCATAACATATTGAATTCATCCGATCAAATGGCAACTGCACCCCCCAAATAATAAATAAATATATAAATGAAAAAATAAATCAAATCTGCGGAAAGCAAGCTTCATTCACAACTTGAATGCTTGTGTCTTATCTCTTGAGGCCTAAAAGGCTAAAAGTAGTATCTGATAAAAGTGAACAAAGTAGTGTCGACCTTTTCTCGGTTGAACATGACGCAAAGAAGCTCGTTCAGCATTCGATCACACGTTAAATTTAATATTTTTCCAAGAAAGGTATAAACTTTTTTGAATATTCGGAAACAGACACGTGAGTGAGTTTAAGATGAGAAGCAATTTTGCTTTGGTAGCAAATGCTGTGCAAAATTCCAGCTTTGCAAGTACAAGAATTTAGTCTAATTTATTTATTATTTAAAAAAGAAAAACACAAAAAACTACGTTGTGTTTCAGAATTATAAATAAATACCCCTTGATATATGTTTCAATAATATCAAGGATCACTTGAATCAATAATTGTCCAAATCACAAAAATATACACCAAACATAAAAAAGAAGTCAGAATCTGTACACAACTAAGACATCCATTTACAAATACAATGTCACCAAAAAGAACAAAATTTCGTCAAAATCCTTCGATTTTGCACCGTCTCCACAACCGGAACGAAGCCTCAATCAACAACAACAGCAGCAGCACAGAGACGATACAAAAAAATAATCCGCCCTCCGCCCACCGCCTCCAGTC
The DNA here is from genome assembly GCA_014905375.1 of Phtheirospermum japonicum. NCBI lineage: Eukaryota > Viridiplantae > Streptophyta > Magnoliopsida > Lamiales > Orobanchaceae > Phtheirospermum > Phtheirospermum japonicum. Next base: position 716,655 of record BMAC01000363.1, read on the forward strand.
ATAGCTTTCGTCGGAGGGGCAATCTAGTCAATTTACATTTCTTTTCCTTCCCTAATTTACTAAACATTATATAGTCAAAGGAGGCAACTACTGTCCCCGCCCACCCCCTTCATAAAAAATGGCAGACAAAAATAACTCAATTATTCATACACATAAACAAACTTCATTCATTAATTCATTCATTCATTCCCCACTACTTTCCTAAATCAAATTCCCACCTCAAAATCCTTACATGGAAGAGATTAAACGCGGTCCCATGACACGAGCCCCCCCGCCTCGAACCCTTTCCTAAATCGGCAGTTTTTTTTTTCTCAATATTAAATAAATCAAAGAACCTATAATCGCATAATCAAGCCGAGCAAACAAGATATATTGCTTTTACGGCTAACCTCATCCATCCGCCACCTCTTGAATCCTGCCAGCTGTCAAACCATTTGACACCACATTCGAAGTGGGACCCGTATATACTGCCAAAACTAGCTTTTTTCAAGTGCCAGCCTATCATGCAATAATGAGTTTTCGCAGCATAAGTCATAATATCCGGTTTTAAATATTTTGCCGGTCTTTAAAGGGGCACGGGTAAACCGTAATTATGGAACGACCTGATCCGTCCGTCCCATCCAGCGGTGACGATAACTAGGCCCCACGCGTGTGAGCTCGACGAGCTCCGGCAAGAGGTCCTGAAAAGTTTGTACTGAGATTTACCCATTGGGGATTTTCCGGCTTTCGGGCTCGAAAACGAGAGGAGCTTCTCTTCGGGCCAGGTTGCCGATCCTTTCGGGCCCGCGTCCAAGAGGAACTCTTGACTTAACGAGAAACAAGTGGACGATGAGAACGGTAATGAATTTATCGTCTCGTGGAGTCCGCTCGATTTCAAGCCGCACCAGGGTATGGCGATCGAGGCGTCTGACGAGAAACACTCGAACGATTTAACGACTTTTGGATTTGAAAAAGACGAGTCGGGCTGATCGTTGTAATTCCAAACGTAAATATTTGAATCCTCGGATGCCGAGATAACATGCTTCCCGTCGGATGTGAACGAGGCGGAAATTTGGTTGCCGGCGTTTCGGAGGCCTGGCCCGCATAAAAAAAACAGAGTAAATTACAAGGAATTTATGAAAAAAAAAGTAAAAAATAAGTTAATTTGCTTAAATGAACAAAAGGAATAAATAAAGTACAAATGTACCTTTGTACTTTCCAATTACATTCAACCCGTCTATTATTCTGACGTGTGAATCGGCACAAGTTACCAAAACTTTGGTTGGGTCTTGTGGTAAAAACTGCATATACCCATATAACAAAATTAGGAAAAAAGTTGCATTTAAAAAATAAATAAACGGAAAAACTAATAATGGGTTGTTGACAGTAATAACCTGAAAGCCAGTTATTCTTTTGCAAGTTGACTTCTTCTTACCGGCTAAGCACATCTGAGTTTCCAACTGGAAGTGATTATCTGATACAAGCAACGTAAATCATCAATGACACTGTAGGTAAATCTCAAATTCATGCCATACTTGTAATTATTATCAGTAAACACTACAAAAACCCAGAAAGAAAAAAATGTTCAAGAATTCAATTTAAGAAATTACCTGATAAGTTAAAAAAGCGACAAGTGCCACAAATAGAGCCGATAATCCCGCCCTATAATACGAGCAAATGAAGATATAATTAATAAACCTTAGAAAAATTAAATCTATAATAAATAACACTTAAAAGAGTAATAATATCAACATACCTGCCCATCAGGGCGATAAGAAACGGCACTAATTATATCCCTTGTTTCGACCCAATCAACAACTTGACAGCCATTGATCGTCCAAATCCGGACCTTACCATCTATTGAACCACTTATGAAGTAATCATCGTTCACAGGGTTAAACTGAACGCACGTCACTGCGTAACAAATTAAATTTAAAATTTCCAATTTTATCCACAAATTAGTAATACTCACTAATAATCAATTATATAATTACCATAATCAGTATGCGAGAACATCTTGAGGCACCGATCGTCCCCGACCCTCCACAAACGAACTGTTTTATCGACCGACGATGAAAGCAAACACTGCAACATAACAATTAAATATAATAATTAAAAAATAATAATTCAATCCAACAAAATCGCAAAATAATTATAATAAAAATCACATACATTGTTCTTCGACCACGAAAGATCCAAGATATCGCCACTATGCCCTTCGAAAACATGCAATGGCTCCTCAAGAATCCGAAAAACCTTTGGCGGGAAAATAACACAAGCCGAGTCGGGAGTTTTTCTCAAACCCTTAAGTTTATTAACTTTATTATTATCTTTCTCCACCATTAATGGTCCCAATTCGGAAAGTCGATTCACCGAGAAATACACGCACGACGGGTCCTCATCCGGAACATCAATCGTATCTGATCGCTCGTCCTCGATAATTTTCCACACTCGGACGATCCTGTCCTCGCCCCCACTAGCCAAATACCGCCCATCGTGGCTAAATTTCATCGTCAGTATCGAACCATCGTGGGCCCGGATATCTTGCCCGGCGTAGAGCGCCGAGAGCTCCTTCGACTTTCTCTGGCAATGGCGGACCCTCACGCGGCTGATCCTTCTCCCGAAACTATCCGGGCCCGCGCTATCGTCCTTCACGCTACTCTTGATCATACAGGTCATCGATCGCCACTTGCTCAGCCACTTGTTCTTGAGTTTATCCATCGTTCTTGGTGTGTAACAATTATTACTATTATTATTATCCTCGATTTCGCGATGAATCCGATTAACAGAACAGGACAACTGAGAAACTTGCTCGAATTCGCGGGACGGGCATTTGTTCAAATGGGGTAAATCGGAATCGTCGGTGGTCCAGCTCGACACGGACGAGCAGCTAGACGAGAGATTGTGATCGAGGCCCGATGTTCTTAAAACGGCCCCGTTGTTATCCATGATTCTATCGATTTCACCAATGAAAACGTCGTTTTTGTCGTTTTCGTCATCTGGGCCCAAGCCCATCGACCGGATGAATTTACTTCGCCGCTCACAGACACTTTGGGGAATATTGATCCACACATCGTAATCCCAGTTTTTAGTGGAGGGGTAATTTGGTAACAGGTCGGGTTCTTGGGTAACATGCTCCAGGGCGTCGAAAAAACAACATTCTTCGTCGTCCTGGATGAAGCTATCCATTGTTTTCTTGAGTTCAAGCCATGAAAACTAAAACAAAACAAGTTTTTAAACCCTTGGTGATGTGTTTATTCCCCTCCAATATAAAACCTTTAGGAACAACAGAGAGAAACACAATTAAATAAAGTTTATTAGAAAACAATAAATAAAAAAAGAGCAGCACAACCAAGGTTTAAGCAAGACTATGAATAAACAAATAATATAAACAGACCAGCAAGAGCAGAAACATTAAAAGAAAAACCAAAAACTAGTGATAATATTTATTAACCATAGAAAAATGAAAAACAACAGATCCAACATGGATCCCAATTTACACCCAATGAACCTGGTCTCCAATATGAATAACTTCCCACGATTATTTTAAAATTGAAAAAGAAGATTTTTTTTACACTCCTTCCTTTCATATACCAGGCCTTGAAAACACAAAAAATTGCATTCAGAAAAAACCCCAAAACCCGGATATATTTAACCCTAAAAATGAAAGTTCATTACAAAGATAACGACTTTAGGCACTATAAACACTTAATTATCACATTTCGAGGCACAGGCCTAAAAATAAATAAATTACAATAATATGTTATCCACAAAGGGGAGAAAAAATTTAACATCATTTTCAATAAATTAAAATATAAAAATTTGGGAGAATTTGCTCACATGGGTCTGATTCAGTTTCACGAGATCGAATTGAAGCAATAGAGAGAGAGATCGAGGAGTTTCGCTCTCTAGAAAGGTAGCAAAGACGATGACTGAGACGCATTAAAAGAAAATGGGAAAGAAAGGGAGAAATGATAGTTAATAGGAAATTAAGGGGCTCAACTGTAAAAAAGAGAAGAAAATAAAAATGGAAAAAGGAAAAAAGGCATAAATTCCTTGATATCCGTGAATGGGTGGCCCGAGAAACGAGATTTCGAGCTCCATTTGTGTGTAAACAGTGTGTGTACTAAACAGTACTCTGTGTGTGTAATTATGTCCCAATTTACTCACCTCAATTTTTCCCTCTATATAAGGAAAAAATACAGAGGTATTTTTTTCCTATGTTGCTAAAAAAAGATTTTTTTATTATTTTATTTTAAAAAAGAAGAAGATTTTCGATTTATAAAGTTTTAAACAATTGGTGATGTCAAATATTCACATGTGATTGATATGACAATAGTATTATAGTAGGATCATTTTATTTGGAATATTTTAACAATTTTTTTATATATTTTTGTGATTAAGATAATTTAATTGTATTTTGTAATATTATAACTATATTTGTAATATGCTAATAAATTTTGATAATAATTTTATGTGAACACAATTGCTAATTTTTACTCATTCTTGCTTTCTCTTTTTAAAAATAAAATTCACTTCGAATAAATCTTCGAACTTGATAACCTAATTAGATATAAGTCTTGTACATCAAAGATCAATTATTTTTTTAATTAATTCAATTTAGTGTATTTTTGTGTCGAAATTCTAAGTGTTCAAAGATTGTATAATAAATAACGGTAATAACTGGCTTTAAATAATGCTATATTGTAGTAAAATAATTTTCCAGTTAATCCTACCACATCCAGAGCATGTAAAAGTTGGGATATTGTAAATTAATAGCATATCGACTTTATGTGGATTTACAGGGGTTATATCTAGGTAAATTTAAGTAGATAATAAGACCAATCCTTGACATTTATGTCAAATTTGTTAAGGCATATCTATAATAAATAATTACTCTATTACTAGTTACTTATTACCCCGTTTTTGATAGAATATGTGAAAATAATTTCAAAAGGTTTTCAAATAAATAAAATATATGTTTGGATTAATATATAGGCTTAGATATTGTCTTAAGTTAATTAATAGATTTAAAAAACAAGATTAATGATTTGATTGTATTTTAGAATCTCAATTAAGTTTATTTATATATTTTTTTTCCTAAAAAAGATTCTTTGTGGAAAAGGAATCAAATGGCTCATTTCTCTCTCTATTACTATTATGTGTATTTAATTTAAATATGGCAAATTTGTGTGGGTGGGGATAGTCAGAAAGTGATGGGTGAACTTTGCTATTTCTGAGGTCAAAATGCAATACAAATATTTTGACCGCAAGTCTTCATTTGAGATATAAATCAAGTTTGAATATAAAATCAAGGCTAACCCTACAATTAGGAAATGTAGCAAATATTCTCCAAATGAAAGTGTATTAATAATTAGGCATGCACGTTTCTTGACCTTATTAGCTGTGTCCTGAGAACGATATATATAATAATAATAATAATGAATCAATGCAGAGCATAATTATTTAAGCATGTAGTATGCGATAACATTTAATTAAATTCTGGTAATACAATTGGTTTTAGTTAACGACCCAAATTAATTAGATTGGCATGTTGACCATAGTTATTTATTTTTATGAAGTCATTTAGCAAGTTTTGACTCGATGACCATAAGTAGCAAGGATATATTCAAAGGATCAAAAGGGTTTGTCTTTCTTGGTCCAAATTGAAGGCTACCCGAAAAGAACAAAGCCTTTCTTTGAAGTGAGATATTTAAGTGAGAATTGCAATATTCGTCCCACATTATTGGGACCTGGTTTTTTGGGATCGATCATTTGTCATTTTAGTCACAAGCAGTGTTTTGAAAAACGGATCTGATATTGAATCGAATTAATAACTTATTTATTAGGTTATTGGTCCGATCGATTGAACTATTTTTCAAAAACTGATCATCAAATCGAACTCATATATATATATATATAGAGAGAGAGAGAGAGAGGGGTTAGGTTTAAATGGAACCATGTCATTATATTTGAACCTATGGACTCATCTTGACCATTAGATTGGATAATTTTGATGGTTGAGAACATGACATGTCAGCAGTGTATTTATGTAAAATATTGCGTTAAATTAATAAAAAAGGTATTTTGGACATATAACAACGTTTATAAAAAGCGCTTCATTGCAATTTAGAAAGCACAACGGATAAAGAAAAAAAAAGTACTGCGACTTTATACAAAAAGTATCACAAAATTCGTCTACAATTACTGTCACGTGGGCAAATTCAAAAATTAAAAAAAGACTCAAATATTCAACAAACCATAACTTTCTCAGTTTTTTTTCGTTTTAAATAAGATATATATCAAATTAATCACATTCTCAAGATCTACGATATAATATACATATTGCATGTTTAAAAATATAAAAATAAATACATATAATTAAATTAAAAAAACTTAACGGTAAAAGCATCGCATATGATAATATTTAGCACTACAGTGATGTATACAAAAACACCACTATTTTACGAGTAAGAATCTGGATTTTACTATATAACTAGTGATTTTATAATAAAGTAGTAATACTTTTTTTATATGTTGGCAGTGCTATAAGTTTGACAATCTTAGGGGCGCTTTTTTCATATTGTGGCAGCGCTTTTTTACTACACTAAAACTGCTTTTTTGGCCCAACTCATAGTAAGCCCAATACTTAACATTTCTCCGACTCATGAGTTGTTAAAAACTTGACCCAACATTCAACCCTACCCGATTCAACCAGCCAAAGTCGTTCACCATCATCAGTCAGCCGCCGACCCTAAGTTCACATATAAGGACATGGTTCTCATTTAAACCTAATCCTATATATATATATATATATATATATATATATATATATATATATATATATATATATATTATATATATATATTAACCCGTCATTATATGTGAACCTAGGGACTCATCTTGACCATTAGATTGAATAATCTTGATGGTTGAGATCATGACATGTCAACATGGTAATAATGTAAAAAAATACATTAATTAATTAAAAATGGTATTTTGGACATATATCAACGTTTACAAAGAGCACTACATTGTTCTTTAGAAAGCACAATAGATTAAGAAAAAAAACACTACGATTGTATACACAAAGCATCGCAAATTTGTATAAATGAAACTAAAATTTTCAACAAACCCATAACTTTTTCAAATTTTATTCGTTTTGAATGAAACATATATCAAATTAATCACATTCTCAAGATCTACAATTTAAGATACATGTTGCATGTTTTAAAACGTAATTATA
>BMAC01000363.1:744725-756429 GCA_014905375.1 Phtheirospermum japonicum
TAGTCGGTGTCAAAATCAGCTAAACGATTAGCCGACCCCATATTTGATCGACCCACGCTACCGGAAACTCGACGCAACGGCATCTGATAAAATTATTAGATAATAATACGAGCATTTTACAAAATACCAGTATATATTATATACCAAACGTATTAATAAATCCAAATTAAAAAAAATAGTTATAAAAAAGTGTGTTTTACAATAAGAATAAATTACATATATTTTCAACCAAACTAATCACTTCCACTATTAAAGGTATCACCAAAACTCATCTTCATCCGTATCTTAATATGTATCTTGATCGGTAAGAAAGAACCGATCTTGTAGAAAATTGGGTAAATAATTTCTTGTGTCGTTTTTTATTGCTTATCTTTTCATCATATTACTTGTAATTTTAACAAAGAATCGTAAATTGTTGATTTATTTATTTATTTATTTTTTTGACGAAAATGATAAAATTATAAATAAGGCAGTTAATGCAATTTCTAAAAAATCAAAACTTAAAGTGAATAAACGTATTTTTAAATTAATAAATCAACTTGAAAAGTCGATTTTTTTTGAATTAATACTATGGACGCAATTAATATTATTGTTCAATCTTTTTGAAATTTAATAATATATGTTTTCTTACTATCTCAGTGGTATTGCATGGTTTTACAATAATATATTTGTAATTTGTATCTCAACAGGACACCGAGGGAGTACAAACCCCAAATGAGTGTTCGTAAACTTTGAAGGGCTATATGATTGAAAGTTACACTGTCTTTTTATTAATCACTCTAAGATTTAATTATATAAAAAATACTGGTAGTTTTTGTAATTATTCACACTCTAAAAGCGAAAGTTTTGCGAAGTGTTCATAAAGCATAATTTATAGTTGTGATCTTGTGGATAAGTGTTTGGCAAAGAACATACTTAACACAGGATTTAGTGATGTTGACACGTCTTAATTGCCTTAATTAATGGTGAAGGGCTGTTAAAGTCAAATGTGATTATATTCCTTGTTTGAAATTAATCAAACATATTGGCCTGATGCTCTAACATCTGAATATATCCTAACAATACTTTCCCATTGATTAATCTCTTTGATCACCCGATCACATCATTGCAGTTTGATTGAAGTGCTAAATACAAACAATCTAAAGTAGGTAATAAAAGTTACCATGTGATTCCTTATATTATTATTTATATAATTATAATTATTTGTTTTTCTTCTAATTTATTTTTAAGTTTGGGATTTCTCTCAAAATATGGCGAGATCGATATAGTGCGACGTGTTTTTTCGAATAGTAATACTAATTAGAAATAATTTTTTTATTTGTAACACAAAATTAAAAATAAAGAAAAAAATCTATTATAAATATGCGGATACATAATTTGGAAAGCTACTAAGATAAAATTAAATTGAAAATAAAAAAGCAAGAGTGTAGAGCAGTAGATTTCTCTCCATGACCAATTAAATAACTTTTTGAGCATTTAACGTGAATAAGTAGGGTCGTCAATCCCAACTTTATTTTGATTTAAACGTGACGTTGACATCTCCTTTGAATCAATCAACGTCTAAAGAAAATCAAGAGTTGACTAAACAATTAATTTTGTAAAATAAAATCGTACAAAATGAGATACACACAATAAATTGTCAATAACTTGTCAATAACTTGTCATTTGATGGTTCTAAACTCACCTAGGCTCTATACCATAGATTTAGGCTAAATACATGAGAAATTGTAAGAAACTCAAACGACAACAAGCATGAACAACAAATACGCAACTAAAAACCCTAAACATGAAACTAAGCAATAAAGACATGAAATTCTCAAATCAAACTTGAAATTGAAGGTTGTGGTGGTTTTTTTTACGTGGATTGTTGCTTTTGACATGTGATTATATGTTGTTGGTGTTAGAGTAGAGTGCCCGACGTTCCAATTAGATTGGATTTCATTCTACTTATATAATGATTTTATTGGAATTATATTAATAAAGGCAACTTTCTTTATCTTATGTTTTCGCTTTTATTATAATTGCACGTATGATAAAGTCCTTAAACCAATTTAAACTATGGGATATGGTTGCGCATACGATGGCAATCATGGAACATGTCTCTAAGGTTTCGGTCTTAAACTTGTTCCAAGTCAATGGCTTTTCGAGATAGGACATTGAATAGCCCGGTAAGACTTGCGCATATGATGCATGCTTGTAAGACAAGGATGTTGCATTCCATTAACATCAGCGTTGTGACGCGAGTGCATATATGTGGGTGCTTGTTGGAGAACAAGTTCATTGAACATGACCCGATGGAAATTCTTAACTGGAAGATTTGTCTGTCGAATAAGAATTTCCATATTGCAATAGTACATGATTAGTCCTTGACTTGAGGTACGACAGTAAGCCTTGTGCACATCGTGCAATACTCAGTGTTCTAAAACTCGCTTAGGCGCTGCTAGGCGTCAAGGCCAGTGGCCTAGCGCCTTAGAACGCCTAGGCGGGGCCTAGACGGGGCCTAGGCGGAGTTTAGAATTTGATAATAAATACCCTGATTTACAAAATTACATCCAACCATTTAATAGTTCAACATACTACTTGCTGCTGACAATAAAATCTATTGACAATTCAAAACTAAAAGTAATGATCACAAGTTACAATTCACAAGTTTAAAACTATTGTTCAATTCAAAGTTCAAAACAACATAGATGCAATAAGTTTCCATAGTCAAATAAAAATACCATAGTAATACATTACAAAATCAAAATAATCAAAAAAATAGGCCCTAAAAATGACGTCGTTTTAGGCCAGAAAATATTTTTTTTTAAAAAAATGGTCCTGGGGCCCTAGGCGCCGAGAGCGCCTACGCGGCGCCTGGGGCGCCTAGGTAGCTCCTGGGGCGCCAACGATTTCTTTGGCCGATTTTTGGAAAATCGTAGGCGGATTGGTGGCGGCCTAGCGCCTAGGCGGGCGCCTAGAGCGATTTTTAGAACAGAGGCAATACTTAGATTTATCTTTTGATTGCCTGACAATCGTAAAAGGGGTATTTTGGGTATTGTATCGATGTGCATGGAGGTTTGTCTGTAGCCAACATAGAATTCGACACTTGTCTATGGACAAGAGAGTATCCTGTGAATTTTCATAGTTTGTGATTCAAAGACCTTGGCCAGGGCACGATGAATATTGATTCATAAATGAATTACTTAAACTTGAAATGAAATCACAGTTATTAAATCAATTGGGTTTCGACTTATAAATCCATGCCCAAGATTTAATCGGGAAACTAGTTGTCGAAAGGATCGTACATGTATGGACTTGCAATTGAAATAGGTTTACTCGCTATTTCACCTAACACTGGGTAATCATGCTACTTGCTAGATGTTGTCATGATTTGTAGGTTCTTGAAGTTAAAGAGTTAATTTCAAGAGAATTAATTAATTAGATTAATTAATATAATAAGTTGTTATTTATAAACTTACAAAAGTTGTAAGCCTGCTGCTAGTGTTAGTCGTGAACCTAAAAGGGTCACACATAATTTTGGTTGTTGACATTTCAAGATTGATAACTCCAATAGTTGGAATAATTAATTAATTTAGATTAATTAAATGAGATTTTAATTTAATCCAATTGTTGGATTAAATATTTAATTGTGTATTTGATTATGTAATTAAAAATAATTTGATTAGAAATCTCAATTAAAGGAATATATTAAATTAGTCAATTGGATTGATTAATTTAAATTCATGGGATTAATTAATTAATTGAATTAATTAATTAGTTGGATTTTAAATCCAAGTCCATGTATTTTTTTCTAGTAGGCCCTAATTGTAGAAGCCCACTAGAATAATTGAAGACTTTAGAATAAAATTAATTTATATTATATATTTGTATATTATATATATATATAAAGGTAATTGGGAACAAGTCATACTCTTTGTTTTAATAAGGGGACGGATGACTTGGGGAAGAATTCTTTTCTTAATTAATTAATTAACTAATTAAAATTAGACCTAATCTAATTAACCTAATTAGTATATATATATATATATATATATATATATATATATATATATATATATATATATATAGAAAAGAGGCAGCCGTATTCATTCATTCAACAAGAACAAAACATAAAGTTTTTTTTTTTTTACTTTTGAAAAGAAGGCAGCCGTGGTCTGCATCCATTAATTCAACAAAATTAAACCAAAAGGTTATATACCTTTTAAAAGAAAAAGAAAAGTGGTCGTCCCTGTTTTGTGAAAAGACGGAGAAGAAATTTTGTTCTTTTCTTTCATATTTTATTTTAAGTCTTCAATTGTAGATGATGATTAATTGATGATTTCTCATCTACAATAATTAATCTTCAATCAATTATTGCTTGTTGGATTAATTGTTTATTCCTTTAATCATTTTGAAAACGGAGCGATTCTACTAGCGAAGAATTTTTCCGGTGTCGCAATCAAAAGGTGGACTCAATTAGAGGGGATACGCATGGATCCCTATGGCGAGAAGTTTCGGTGTTAGCCACTTAGCCGGGAATTGATTCCCTCTCAATCGTCGCTTGAAGAAATTAATCGAGAGGTATTAATTTATTTATTTTATAAGAATCAAAATTTGTATTAGATACATAATAGTGAAAAATAACGATCGTCAAAATCGCTAATGAAATCTACGGGGTTTAGTATATATATTTGATATATATATATATTTTTTTATTTAATTAAAAAATTTAAAATCCGCTGCGTAGGCCCGTACGATTATAGCGAACCCAACAGTGGTATCAGAGACATGGTTTGCATTTTRATTATTAGATTTTGATTCTATTTATGTTTATGAGATAAACATATTTTAATTGTTAGAAGAATTTATTTTGTGTGTGATAAAATTGGTTTTATGTGAATTAATATTGGAATAAATTATTTTAATAAAAAGGTAATTAGTAATTCAATTTGTTGAATTTATGTAATTACTATTGAGCTGCCTGTATTCAGAAGTTGAAAAAGAAAGGTTTGGTTTTAAAAGGCAGAGCAGTTTTCTTTTATAAGGAAAACAATGGCCCAATTTTTTATTAAAAATATTATTTTATATAAAACAAAGAAAAAGGAAAGGGGCCGTAGGTCTTGTTTTTGAAGACCTTTTAAAGCACACATGCAGCATCCCCTCTTTCTTCTTTTCAGATTTTCGAAAAAAAAAAAATGCGAGAAAGAAGCAATAAAAGCAGGTGGCTGCAGAATTTTCTTTTTCAAACCTACAAGTTGCAATGGACTTTTATGAAATAAAAATGGGGCCGTATGTTTGCTATGTTACTGCAATTGTTGCGGTTCTGAGAAGCCTGGCCTTTTGGTGAGGTTAATTAAAAAAAAATAAAAAATTCTTTGATTATTCTTTCCAGAATTAAAGGTTAGTTTTGAAATTTATTATTTTAATATATATGTTGATATTGATGAATATATATATATATTAATTTATTTATTCCAAAATTAAATCAACACACAAAATTGGTAAATTTATATGCTTTAAATTCATGTGATGAATGTTAGCATGATTTATTTAGGGATGATCATGAGTCTATGACCAATGTGATTGTATGTTTTTATTTTTAGGTTTTTGGGGCCTGCGAGCCTCCTATTCTATTATTTGTAAAAGTTTTAAATTTTGCATCGAGAGTAGATTAGGTGGTAAGGTTTTCTAATTATGATTGGAGGACGTTCGATGCCAAAGGCCCACGCCTGTGTGGGTAATTTTACAAGTTGTAATAGAATAGATAATTCAAGGTCCATGCTTGTGTGGGTTTTATATATGAAATGTAATAGAAGTAGTTCTATTCATTTTAACCCCTTAGATTAACCTAAACCCATTTTTGGCTCAAATGGGTCGCATAGGCTGGCCATGATCATCCCACCGCTTTTTGCATAGGATGCATGTTAGATTTATTTAATGTTTTATGATGAATAATGCATTAAATAAAAACCCACCTAATAATTAAAATTGATGAGGTCTTACAAAGTAAACCCCAAGTTTTTGAAACTTAAAAGAATTTAATTTTGATTAATTCTATATCAAATTAAATGGACAAGTTATGTTGGACATATCGTTCCATGCCTTCCATAAAGGTAACAGACATGACGATGCTACCGCACTTGGTCACTGGCCATGAGTCGTGGAGTGATCTTGTGTTGGAAAGCTGTGATCTCTACCAAGCATTGAGATGCTCGTGGGGTGGACTCGTCTTTATGTTGGCAACGAGTCGTGGGACATCTTGATGCTCCATCTACACGAATGTTTGATGGGTTATGTTTGACACTTAGTACCATATGGGCTCATAATATTGGAGTGTATGAGAAATAGTGAGGCAAAATATTCTTGAAGGTTGTATATTGATACAATTGTCAAAGAGTTGACTACCAATATGAATTTTTCATGGGCTCATATTATTGGGGTGTGAAACATTTATATTGGATTTCAAGCCCACTAAGGAAATCCGATTTTCCGAATTTTGCTATGGGGTTAATAAAGTTTGAATAAAATAGTGGGAGACATTTAATATTACAGACCTTATGTTGAATGAATATAATTTCCAATAACTCACTCATTTTCTGCTTCGTCTAATTTTGTACATAACTCTACTAAAATGGCTAAAAATCCAATTACATCCATACTTGATCAAAACAAACTAATTGGCCCAAACTTTGTCGATTGGCTGAGAAACCCCAAGATTGTCCTTAACTCTAAGAAGAAGGCTGAATCCACCATCAAAAAGGATAAGCCGGTCATGCTTGTTGGATCCTCTTCCAAATTGAAGGCTGAAAAGCCAAAGAAAAGGAAGTGGACAGGAAAGAGTTCCTDTAAACCCAACAAGAAGACAAATGACAATGGTAAGAAAAGGGTTAACTCTCAAGCTGATGACAATTGCTTTCAATGCGGCAAACCAGGGCACTGGAAGAGGAATTGCAAGGAGTATCTTGCAAGCCTGAAAAGTTCAGGTGTATATTTTGTTGAAGTTAATCTTTCTGTTAATGATCTTCTTGGGTATTGGATACCGGTTGTGGCTCACATATTTGCAATGACTTGCAAATTATGGCAAGAAGCAGGCAGTTGGACAGAAAGAAAACGGTCCTTAGAATGGGGAATGGAGCAAGAGTTGCTGCATTAGCAATAGGGGCTGTTTATTTATCTTTGGATAATAGTTTTAAATTATGTTTGAATAATTGTCTTTATGTTCCGGATATTATCAGAAACATTATCTCTGTACCTGTTTTGGACAGAGAGGGTTTTAGACTTATTATTGAGAATGGAAGTTGTTCCATTTTCAAAGACTCTTCTTTTATATATTCCGTTTATTTGACAAATTCTTTATACACCATTTCCCCAAGTGAATCCATTCTCACAATTTAACAAAATAAAAGGAAGTTAGATAATCAAAGTTCTTTCACACTTTGGCATGCAAGATTAGGTCACATTTTCAAAAAAAGGATACACAAGTTGGGACAAAAACTCGACCTTAAGGGAGAGCAAAAGTTGCCAACATGTGAGTCATGCCTTAAAGGAAAGATGACTAAATCACCATTTGTTGGACAAGTGGAACGAGCCAAAGGTCTATTGGATTTGATCCATACAGATGTATGTGGTCCACTAAGTGTTAGTGCGAGAGGGAATTGTCACTATTTTATTACCTTTACCGACGATTATTTTAGGTTTGGTTATGTATACCTTATGAGGCATAAATCTGAGGCCTTTGAAAAGTTCAAAGAACTCAGATGTGAAGTAGAGAAACAAAGTGATCGTAGTATTAAGACTCTTCGATCGGATCGAAGAGGTGAATACTTATCAACTGAGTTTCTTGATTATTTAAAAGAGAATGATATTCTCTCACAGTGGACTCCTCCCGTAACTTCACAGCTGAATGGAGTTTCGGAGCGTAGAAATCGAACTTTATTGGATACGGTTCGATCAATGATGAGTTGCACTTCCTTACCTCTTTCATTCTGGGGCTATGCCTTAGAAACGGCGGCATACCTATTAAATAGGGTGCCAAGTAAAGCCGTACCCGATACACCCTATGAAATATGGTATGGGAAGTCACCTTCCTACAAATACCTAAAAGCATGGGGGTGTGATGCTTACGTTAAGCATCAAGTGGGAGATAAGTTGGACATGAGATCCATCTTATGTAAGTTTGNCAAAAGTTGCCAACATGTGAGTCATGCCTTAAAGGAAAGATGACTAAATCACCATTTGTTGGACAAGTGGAACGAGCCAAAGGTCTATTGGATTTGATCCATACAGATGTATGTGGTCCACTAAGTGTTAGTGCGAGAGGGAATTGTCACTATTTTATTACCTTTACCGACGATTATTTTAGGTTTGGTTATGTATACCTTATGAGGCATAAATCTGAGGCCTTTGAAAAGTTCAAAGAACTCAGATGTGAAGTAGAGAAACAAAGTGATCGTAGTATTAAGACTCTTCGATCGGATCGAAGAGGTGAATACTTATCAACTGAGTTTCTTGATTATTTAAAAGAGAATGATATTCTCTCACAGTGGACTCCTCCCGTAACTTCACAGCTGAATGGAGTTTCGGAGCGTAGAAATCGAACTTTATTGGATACGGTTCGATCAATGATGAGTTGCACTTCCTTACCTCTTTCATTCTGGGGCTATGCCTTAGAAACGGCGGCATACCTATTAAATAGGGTGCCAAGTAAAGCCGTACCCGATACACCCTATGAAATATGGTATGGGAAGTCACCTTCCTACAAATACCTAAAAGCATGGGGGTGTGATGCTTACGTTAAGCATCAAGTGGGAGATAAGTTGGACATGAGATCCATCTTATGTAAGTTTGTGGGGTATCCAAGAGAGTCTATAGGATACTATTTCTATGACCCTTCGGAACAAAAGGTGTTTGTTTCGAGGAATGCTACTTTCCTTGAAGAAGAGTTTCTTTCTAAAAGTGGAGGCGGAGTTGTAGAACTTGATGAAGTTCAAGAACCACAAAGTATCCCACAGGTTACCGTAAATAGCACACCAGCTGAGGCTGGACCATCTGTAGCACAACCTCTTCGAAAATCCGTAAGGGTTTCAAGGGCCCTGAGAGGATGAACCTTTTGCTAGAGAACAAAGAAGAGGGACTTCTTTTGGATAGTGATCCAAGAAGCTATGAAGAGGCAATATCTGACATTGACTCGAAAAAATGGCAAGAAGCAATGCAGTTCGAAATGGACTCCATGTACTCCAACAAGGTATGGACCTTGGTGGACCCACCACAGGGAATTGTTCCCATTGGCTGCAAATGGGTCTACAAGCGGAAGTTTGGAGTAGATGGAGAGGTAAATACCTTTAAAGCATGTTTGGTAGCAAAAGGTTATACTCAGAAGAAAGGCGTTGATTATGAGGAAACTTTTTCACCAGTAGTGATGCTTAAGTCTATTCGCATCCTGTTAGCCATAGCTGCGTATTATGACTACGAGATATGGCAAATGGATGTGAAGACTGCTTTCCTTAATGGGAATATTAAGGAAGAGATATATATGAAGCAGCCAGAGGGCTTCATATCCAGTGGGAGTGAGCAACAGGTTTGCAAACTCCAGAGATCCATTTATGATCTCAAACAGGCTTCGAGGAGTTGGAACATCCGATTTGATGAAACAATCAAAATGTTTGATTTTCATAAGAATCCGGATGAACCATGTGTCTATAAGAAGGTTAGTGGGAGGGCAGTTACTTTTGTTGTACTCTATGTTGATGACATTCTACTTATTGGGAATGATGTAGGGATGTTGCAATCAACGAGAACTTGGTTGTCTAAGCAGTTCTCCATGAAGGACTTGGGAGAAGCATCTTTTATCCTTGGGATAAAGATCTATCGTGATAGATCACGAAAGATGGTCGGACTATCCCAATCCATGTACATAGACAAAGTGCTAAAACGATTTAGCATGGAGGAATCCAAACGTGGATACATCCCAATGAGCAGTGATCCACTTTCTAGGGCTATGTCTACAAAGACACCTGAAGAAAGAGGAAAGATGGCTCGTGTACCTTATGCATCCGCGATTGAGAGCATTATGTATGCAATGCTATGTACTAGACCTGATGTCGCACATGCTGTGAGCGTCATAAGCAGATATCAGTCGAATCCAGGTTTTGAACACTGGAACGCCGTGAAGAAGATCCTTAAGTACTTTAGAAGAACTAAGGATATATTCTTGATATACGGCAATGGAGAATTAAAACTAGAGGGATACACTGACTCTAGTTTTCAATTCGATGTAGATGACTCAAAGTCAATGTCTGGATATATATTCATCTTGAATGGAGGAGCAGTCAGTTGGAAAAGTTCCAAACAAGAGACGACTGCAGACTCTGTTACAGAGGCTGAATATATTGCTGCATCAGATACAACAAAAGAGGCTGTTTGGATGCGGAACTTTATCCAAGGGTTGGATGTAGTTCCGTCCGCTATTGACCCAACAATAATTTATTGTGACAACAACGGGGCTATAGCGCAAGCAAAAGAACCGAGATCTCATCCAAGATCCAAACACATCTTGAGACGATACCACCTGGTGAGAGAGATCGTTGGTAGAGGCGACGTCGTTGTGGATCGAGTCGCTTCGGCAGAAAATGTAGCAGACCCTATGACTAAGCCTTTTGCACAAAAGGTATTCGACGGGCATCTTGAGAAGATGGGCCTAAGATACATGGGCAATTGGCACTAGGGCAAGTGGGAGATTGTTAGAGTAGAGTGCCCGAAGTTCCAATTAGATTGGATTTCATTCTACTTGTATAATGATTTTATTGGAATTATATTAATAAAGGCAACTTTCTTTATCTTATGTTTTCACTTTCATTATAATTGCACGTATGATAAAGTCCTTAGACCAATTTAAACTATGGGATATGGTTGCGCATATGATGGCAATCATGGAACATGTCTCTAAGGTTTCGGTCTTAAACTTGTTCCAAGTCAATGGACTTTTCGTGATAGGACATTGAATAGCCCGGTAAGACTTGATCATATGATGCATGCTTGTAAGACAAGGATGTTGCATTCCATTAACATCAGCGTTGTGACGCGAGTGCATATATGTGGCTGCTTGTTGGAGAACAAGTTCATTGAACATGACCCGATGAAAATTCTTAACTGGAAGATTTGTTTGTCGAATAAGAATTTTCATATTGCAATAGTACATGATTAGTCCTTGACTTGAGGTACGATGGTAACCTTGTGCACATTGTACAATACTTAGATTTATCATTTGATTGCTTAACAATCGTTTGATTAGAAATCTCAATTAAAGGAATATATTAAATTAGTCAATTGGATTGATTAATTTAAATTCATGGATTAATTAATTAGTTGGATTTTAAATCCAAGTCCATGTATTTTTTTCTAGTAGGCCCTAATTGTAGGAAGCCCACTAGAATAATTGAAGACTTTAGAATAAAATTAATTTATATTATATATGATATAATATAATATATATATATATATATATAATATATATATATATATATATATATATATATATATATATAAGGTAATTGGGAACAAGTCATACTCTTTGTTTTAATAAGGGGACGGATGACTTGGGGAAGAATTCTTTTCTTAATTAATTAATTAACTAATTAAAATTAGACCTAATCTAATTAACCTAATTATATATATATATATATATATATATATATATATATATATATGAAAGAAAAGAGGCAGC
>BMAC01000363.1:792921-804055 GCA_014905375.1 Phtheirospermum japonicum
AATAAAAGTAAGATATTGAATTGGGCAAAATATGTTAAAGAAAGTATTATAGTAGGTAAGATGTAATAAAAGAAAATTATTGAATTAGGCAAAATATAATATTAGGAAAGTATTAAAGTATGTAAATATATAAAAAGGAAAAATACTAAATTAAGTTAATATTAGGCTCGGATGACACCGAAGCACCAATTTTTTTTCCAAAGCTAACGAAGCATGAGAAGCAAACACATAGTATAAGAGGATTTTACATTAATATACAGGGGAGATAGTAAGAAATAACAAAAATAACAGAACAGGTGAATTTACTACACTAATAATAAATGGTTTGATGATTTTAAAAATAAAAAATATAGTGTAATTAATATAGACAGTCATGACCAGCAAATAATGTGGTGGAGGGGGTGGGGCTTTGATGGTTGCATTTCTCTGAAATGGGATTTATTTTTGATGGCTACCCAATAACCACTTTGTCCTCAAGCTTGGGCTCCCCCTTTTTAGCCTCTTCTACTTTTTTTTTTTGCCTTCTCCTTGTATGTAATGAAATAATTTGTATGTGTACCCATGTTTAGCAATATTGTTATTACTTTTCAAAGGCTTCTAGGGCAACAATACTTTTGATTCGTGGATTATTTATTTATTGTTGGGTTTTATCCATTTATGTGATATTGATGGCCATAAATTAGTTCAAATGTATAATCAATTATTGTCAGTCCAAAAAAAAAACAAAAAACAATTTAACACATTCAAGCTAAATGAAGCATTTTAATCAGTCGTTTTATTTCGATATTACGATATGACATTTAGATGCATCAATTTTTATTTTTTGAATTTCTTAAGTTTTTATTTAATTCGAGTGAACGCCTTAAATTGCTGACAATATTTGAGATTTGAAAACATAAAGGGGTATAAGTTTCTGGATATCTGAAATCTGAACCAATATCTCTGCTCACTGAACTTTGTTGCTGGCAATTTGGGTTCACCTCTTGTAATCCCAACACACAAGTACATATATTTTTCCACCACGAGGACCACCAATAGTTATTTATTATTTTTCATGTTTTTGGAACTGAAATTAGATTTTAAAAAATAGGTTTCTCATCTATTTAATCTAAAGCCTTATAAATACACACAGTTTTTGATGTAATAGTAACATATTAACATACTTAATTCTAAATATTAATATAATACTATAATAGATCTCTTTTTATTCACAATAATCTAATAAAATAATACAATAACACTCATTATACATGATTTGACATGTTACAATATATCGTACGAAGTTGAATTGCATTATGAAATATTGTGTTATAGGGTCGTCGACGAATAAGGAATCGAACTTGAGACTAGATTGGGGACATTTTGACTCGATTACATTTTTATATGATTGCAACAATTTTCATTTCTTATTTTCCAACTAATTTATTGATAATTTCACACTATATCTCCGAAAATAGAAAATAACTGAACCGAAAGGACAAATAATTGCACTGTTTCACGCCAATATGATCCCAAGGACATGAAGAAAAATATTTTATGGGATTAATCTTTTAAGGCAGGGCAGGACAACTGTGCTTGTGGGGGTAACCATATCATCTGATCCCAAAATCTGAAACGGTGGTGATTATTATGGGTAATAAGGGCTAAATTGGACCACACTATGGGCTTCCAGGTTTTGCAGAGGGTTGAGATAGGGTGGTCCTATAATTGGATCATAATCATAAGTTTCTGGGCTGACAGTCCAACCTTTTTACTGCTCCTGGGCCTGTCTACACTTCAGCAGAGTTAATTAAATAATAATAAAATTGCAACATTCACAAACTGGAAATAATGACAATGATGATGAAATTTCATCGAAATCTGAAAGTTTGTTTTATGTGAAGATAAAGACAATGGGAAATATGGAACTTTATTTCAGGTGGTTTGGGCTCATAGTTGGGAAGAATCTGGGCTTGGGCTAAATAAATACTATGTTTTGGGCCTTCAAGTTACGAAAGTGAAGAAGCCCACAATTTCAGTTGGCTCGAGTTTTGTCATATAAAGATAAACCAACTAAAACACTTATCAAGCCATAATTCTATGTATCAACTTAAAACAAGATTGAAAAAACACAGTAAAATAAAAATAAGAAATTAAATAGGTTAAATTAAAATGCTGGCACCAGCTGATACAAAATTGGAATCTCTCCAAAATTGGAGTGCACATATTTCTGAACAATTTTAGCTTCTATGAACCAAAACACTTGATTAAGTTGGTTGGAGAGAATACAAATGAAGCTACTGAGTTAGAAATCCTATGTAGTCTGTTGTGGCTCATCACACAAAGTGCTCTGTAGGATACTCGTTTTCATATCCGTTGTAGTCGTAGTACAATCTCTCTCCCTTTCGAATATCTCGGCTTGCGATCAAAAGAACTCGGCATTCACCATTCACATTAAACCTCAAACATTTTACATTTTGTTTTTTCTTCCCACCCCTGCATCATATTATAGCCCATCATCAGCACAAATAATAATAATAATAATAATAATAATAACAACAAAATACAATTAGTATTCTTATGTTTTATCTTTTACAAACAAATAAGCAAAATCTCAACTTATACACCAAACACACATTTAACAAATTCAGCTTTTAGCTTCAACACACAAACAGTACCAACTTTTCATTCTCATTTTTTTAAACGAACCACATGTATATCTAAAAGTTGAACAATCACTTTTTTAAAACTAGTATGGAAGGATGAACTTACGGTACGTGGTTGTTGATGCCATTGATAAACCGAGCGATGTTGCTGCGCTTATCTGGACAGATGACGAGGCTCTTAGAAGTGTCAGCAGCAGTAAGAAGAGTCATCATGCTATCCCCACCATCATGTTCGCGGTTATTAAGGTAGTCAACATCTCCAACGTACTCGGTGATTATAGTCAGATCTCTAATATATCTATCAGCTTCCACAGTGTATCTGTTTTCGATCCAAAAGGAAAAAAATAACTAAGGTGTCTTGCAATAACAAAGAATGAAAAATAACTGAGGTGATGATAATTGGCAGTTGAACACTTACCCTTCTCGTGGATCGGAAACAACCATAAGCGGTGGCCATTCTCCTCGTTCCATCATGTTCTTGCAGAGATCCAATGTTTCTGAGTCGTCTTTTGCCATAACCTAAATTGCTCTTGAAATGTTAGTAATTATAAAACAGGTATGGATATCATTTTATTTTGATTTTTTCTTTCTTTTGCCTGCTAGAAGAGAATAGTTAAAAAACATTGCAAGAAGAAAATGGAATTTTGAGTGTCTGGTTTAATATAAGAGGAAAAGGTGTTATAGGAGTAGTAAAATTATGATCGAAAGTGTGTTTTGAAAATGGAATTTTTGTTTTTGAAAATTACAAAAAAAAAGGCATGAAGTTTGATTACATCTCAAATATAAGGGCTAGCTGTAATATTCATACAAATGTAAAGCAGGTGTTTGAAATGATTATACTTATTACAGGGTAAAATGTAATACAGAATCAAACTTTTAGTGTGTTTTTTTCCTTTCTGTTAATATTCCAAAACTTCTGAATTTTCTTTGTGGTAAGCTCAAATCTCAAAAAAACTAAAAATAATAATAATCCGTAATCATCCCTTAAAAGATAGGAACAGGAATATACCTGCATTCCATCTTTTTCAAATGCAGCACGATTTGCCGACCTCGGAGCCATGCCCGACCCATAAGTCAGCTCATTGCTAAACTCAGTTCCAGTTGCCGTTAAAGCGGCAGCTAAAGACGCCATCTGTTCCAATCTCCGAACTGTATCGTCGCTGGGAACGAAGGGCAACAATTTCCTACTCTTTTTCTTTGACACCGTTAAGCCACCAGTTCGCTTTCGTCTCTTTCTGCAATCTAATGACAAAAACACCCCTATTTAGAAGAGATTTCATTGAAAGTAAACTCCACAAGCAAAACCCAATATGCCTTTTTTTACCTTGACTGAGCTTCCCTGTGGATTGTGAGTTTCGTTGAATTCGGAAAAAGTCAACTATTTTGGTTTGGACTAAAGGGAAATCTGCAAGTCAATTTGCCACAGGCATAGTATTATAAATCACTTGAAATAATAGCAAGAAAGAAAAGATGTATATCAATCCTCGAGAATCAAGATAAGCATCGATTGATGAGTCTTCTTGTTAATTTGATCCGAGGGTATAGAATATATTAGCTGGTCAAAGAATGCAACTACATATTAACCACTTGGTAATTTACCAAAACAACAACGAGAAAACATTTATTCGCTGTGTTTGGTCAGTTATATGGATCATATCATGTCATAGTTTATGGTCTATTTTATTCATAGATATACTCTTACTAATTTTATCCAAATAAAAAGGGAATAAACATGAATGTCAAAGAAAATCAATGAGATTATAAACAAGCTTATTTGGAAAAAAAATTCCAGTCAAACTTACCACATAACACAAACATGGAGCCAAAATAGACATAACATTTAACAAAAACCATCTAAGCAGACAACAATCAATCACATCCATACACAACTAAAAATCAAGACCAAAACATATTTTCAATCAGGCAAATTTTCATCATGACTATGGAAAATAGCAGATTTATGCCAGTGACCGCTTGGTTCTCAACTATTTGACAAAATGAGGGATTAAGTCGGAAAATATAAGCACAACGAAAATTGATAAATAGATGATATAAAATTGTGTATGTTCTGATAAATCGAAACATACACACAAAGAGAAAAAATCATAATTTGAAATCACAGAAGCTAAATCATTCCAGAAAATTTAATTCCAGAAAAAAAACAGACATTGAAATCACATTGAAACGCATATAACTCGTGATTCATTCAATCACATTCACAGAAGAGTTTACCAAATCAATTCCAGAAAAATAAAAGAAATCAAAGGCTTAATGCTGTGGGGATATCTCTGGTTTCGGTTCTACAACAGGAAATAACAAAATTAAGCGGATAAACATTACATTATTCTTAAACATATACAGGAAAAATAAAAATCAAATCCAGATATTAAAATCAAAATATAAATAAAACCAGAGAAGCCATTTACATACTCGTTGTATTCGTGTGATTTGAGCAGGATGGGCAAAACCATTGCCCTTTGGGCACAGCGGTGAGAACTGGGCGGAGGCAGAAAAGATGAAATCCACGGTCGCATTTATCGCAAAGCAAAAGCTCCGCCGGACGTTGACCCGACCCGCATTTAACGCAGCACACATCGCTGTAGTCTTCTTCCTCCTCCATCGATCTGGATCTTTTCTTGGATCCGAGCTCGGGAGAAACTGGAATTGGAGCTTGGGTTCTTCTTCTGAGGGACGGCATTTTTTTGTGAGATGAAACGAGAAAAGTGTGTCTGTGCGTGTGTGAGAGAGAGAGAGAGAGAGTGAGTGAGGGTTATGTTATTTTATTGGTCGAGAGAGAAAAAAAACCGGGAATGCAAAAAGGTTTCGCGGGCTGAAGGTTGGGATTTTAGCGCCAAATCCACGTGTCAAACCGGGCTCATTGTGGTAATATTAGGAATTTAGGTAATAGTCTTGTAATTCATAGTTACCCACAAGTTATTATAATTTAATACTAGTATACCCGATGGTGTGACCGAATGTTTTTCTTCTTTAGTTGCAATCGATTGAATATTGAATGATGCCGAGTAAACAATAAGAAGAAAAGAATGAAAACGTTGTTTGTTTGATTCTTTGTGCACACGATGAGTCAAATACTTAATTTAGTGGTGATATATTTTTATTAATGTGACACTAAATTAAATCTCAATTTAACGTTTATTATGTACAATAAAACACTCGCATTCACATGTAATGATTATCTTAGAAACTCGATGTTCCGGCCCGAACTCATTATAATAAGACTCGTGAGAATTAGATTCATAAGACTAAGTCAAGACCATCGAAAGATTAAAAAAAAAAAAAGTTAGAGAAAATCATTATTATATAAATTCAATTTTGATTTCGGATTCTCCTACAACAAAAGGAAAAAAATCCAAGGAAATAATGGCAACATAAAAGACTTGGGATGTCCTCTAATGGAATTTTATTTGATAAATTATTTTCTTTTTTAGTTTTTGAAATTTGTCTTAATAATTATACTATTCAACCACTATAAATTAGTACCTATAATTATTTCTCTACTTTTTTTTTTACTAAATCAGTTTTAGTTACTATATTTTCAATTTATATTTTTCACACCTCGAAATTTTTTTTTTATCTTTCCCAAAAAAATAATTCAACATTTAATATTATTTCAAAACTTTTCAAAATGACCAAAGGCACCTCGAATCGACTAACAATACCCAACAACTTCATCACTACACATTCACTAAGCAACTCTATTGAGAAAGTAGTTTGTAAACAATTTAAAACAAATAATCTACAAGCTCATTTTACAAAAGAAAAGAGTTCATTATCATTTTTTGTCAACCAAGTAACTAATTGGGCCTGCCATAGTAAATCATTTAGTCACCATTATCCACAGGCCGACTATAATTATTCCCTGGGCTTTCATCTCTGGCCCAACTCGTTAACACACATTCCTCGTCTTCTCTGTTTCTTTTCCTAATTTGATTTTCCATATTCTCTGAAAGTATGCCTGTAGATCTAAGCACCCCTGAACTGCGAGAGAAGGACTATCAAGCATTTCGCGAAAAATTAGAGCTGATAGACCAGGTGCGGGATTGTGTGCTATGTCCACCTGGATTTGATTTTACGGAGGCGTGTCCCTGCCACGAGTGTGGTTCCAAAATATCAGAGCTCAATGATTTCGAGAAAGAGATTAAGGCTAAAAAGAAGCTTATCACGGTATGTAGAAAACCGAAACAATCACATACATACTGTATTATTTATTTTGTGCAACACCAATATTCTAATGGAGCTCAAGGATATTATTATTATTATTATTATGTTTATGTTTATGTTTATGTTTTATGTTATGTTTATCTTTAATATGTAAACAGGAATATGCTGTTCAAGAGCAAGCTAAAGAGGATCTTTGTATGCTTCTTATTGGAGCCGCTTTTTGCACAAACCGGATGTTGGATTTGCTTCACAAATCCCTCAAAGCTGTATCCGAGGTAGGTAGCTATAATATAGATTGTGCAGCATGATATCCCCCTCTTTTCTTCTGTGAAAAAAAAATAAAAAAAATTCTTATATTAATTTTGTTTCAGAAGTCTGAAGTCCCATCGGCACTTAAAAAAAGTCATTCAGCCGCTAAACTGGGAGTTATATATCAGAACATGACTCAAATGCTGATAGATAGTAACTTGATTGGCAAGCCGGAGGAGAAGGTTCCTGATGATGACGCTGATGCTGCTGCTGCTGATGAGTCTTATGATGTCTTGGGTGAAATCGACAGTGGGGTAACATATTATTATATTAGAGATTGATTGGTTTTCACTTGTTTGTTTGTTTTTTTAAAGAAAATAATAAAGTGTATATATATGAACAACCTTAATGCTTGTTGGAAGATGAAATCATGTGCTTTGACTTTAGTCTAATCAATAAACTTTGCCCTCAGAAATAACATTATCAACCCACAACTTCAATAAATAGTGGTACCGGACAAACTCTAAACCTTCGTATATATTGTGGGCATTTTATTTCAATTAATTGTCTGTGTTGGGCTCTCTCTTTGCAGTTTTTTTACTACAAGAAAACCAAAGCTAAGGATAAGGCTTATGTCCTTCTCCAAGAGATTGAAAAGCTTGAAAAACATCACGAGATGGACAAGAAGACTGCTGAGGCACAGAAAAAAGCGCTAGACCCTTCCATCTCCAGGGGTTACATAGAAAAGCAAATTGAGGTAAAAAAAATTTATCTATTCCTGTATACTATATAGTCATATCCTATTTTTATGCTTATGTTGTTTGTCTCTCTTATTGGGTTGCATATCATCAAAATTGTAGTTGGTAAAGATGTTTCCGGTGGAGGAATTGCAACTCGAAGCTGCTGAGCTGATTGCCGAAATTTGCCCCAGAGACGTCCACCTGAATATGTTTGGAAAAGCAAGGCAGTACATCTCTAATACCTGTGCTGCTATGATTACAAAAAGGAAGGCGTTTTGCCGAGGGGTATGGATGTTTTTATCTTTTATGCCACATTATATTCATCTCTTTAGGTGCCATTTTCGTTTGATTTAACTTTTTTTTATAATTATTTTCTTTAGTGTACTTCCCCTGGAAGCAAGGGCAAGGAGCACAGTTTGAATGGATTGGACCAAACCCTCGATTGGTTAATCGAAAAGGTTAGAATATTGTTAATTAATTGTTGTTTTTAATTAATATCATTTTCTGTGTTTTTAATCACAAATCATCCTTGATGACTAGGCAAATTCATTCAAGAAACAATGGAAAGAGGAGTATGCCCCTTATTTTACTCCCCGTGATCGATCAGACCCTAAAAGGCAACGGGCTGAATAGTAGCAATCAAGCTCTTGCTTCTACTGCACAAAGTCTTTTTTGTTGAAGTTGGGACTTCAAGTCGCTAAATTATTGAGATGTTTTGTATACAGCTGACTAGACTTAGGACTTCAAGCTGATTCTCTGTAAATTGTTATGATGTTTGTAACTATTTAACAATCCAGCAGAATGTGCTATGGTAATGTTTCAATTAAAACATTAATTTTTATTAAAATATCGGATAGCATCATTAGCATGTGCTATTCTAATGTTTCAATTAGAACATTAATTATATTATTCATAATAGTGTATGACTATTATTTACTACGAGTGAAGTAGAAAGAATAACAATTAGAGATTGTAGTCCTAGTTCTAACAATTAATATTCTAAATTTCTCCTTATTTAGGTGTTAAGTGCAAATGAATGAATGGAGTTTTAGGTTGTCAGAATCACACATTCACAAAATCTTTGCTTCAAGACAATTCTTTTTTTTTTTTTAATTAAATATTTCATAAGCGATCACCCTCTTAATAGATAACTAACCCATCCCATACCAGATGCCTTGATCCAACATCGACCAAGTTGGACTTGGTCCAGTAAACTATAAGACCAACAGAATTGGTCCGGTGTATATGAAATTATGAATCAATTCAGCTAACCATTCTGATTAGGTTCTCCGTCCGTGGGTTTACAGTTATTTCATACGATTAAAAAAAGTATTGGTTATTATAATTAAAACTTTGCCTATCCATTTATACTCGTATAATTAATTAATTATTTACTCGATTTCTGTAAATATTAATCTAGACTAGTGGATCTATGTGACCCATTGCTGCGACACGACAAGTTTAATATTTATATTTTTCTTATATTCCTCTATTATTAGTAGTGGCAAAAAGTAAGGGTTGATTTCATGTAAAGTGTAGATTATTTGGTGGCAAAAAGTAAGGGTTGATTTCATGTAAAGTGTAGGTTATTTGGGGATTCATTAGTATTATTTAAAATAGTAACAATGGGGGTTTGGTTTTATTATTAACCAAGCTAAATGGAATAAAAAAAATAAAAAAATAATAATAATAAGCAAAGCAAGTAATTAAGAGCTAAAATTATAATTGGAAATTTCAATCAAAGTTCAGTTTACATTTTCGATTGATTGATCTAACT
The DNA here is from genome assembly GCA_014905375.1 of Phtheirospermum japonicum. NCBI lineage: Eukaryota > Viridiplantae > Streptophyta > Magnoliopsida > Lamiales > Orobanchaceae > Phtheirospermum > Phtheirospermum japonicum. Next base: position 802,515 of record BMAC01000363.1, read on the forward strand.
AATTGTAATATTAAATTTCATACTTCTTGTGAAATTATTTGACTTAGGTAGCAATAAGCTCCGTTACTATAATTTTTTCTTACTGAATATTTAATCGAAACAATCTTGTATTGAACAACTTAAAATAAGTTTTCTAAATTTAACTTAATTGCAACATTAAACACTAGACAAATATGTTGATCTAAACAATAAACTCACAAACTCATTTTATTTAACTTAAGTTGTGTCATTTACAATAGCGTGATTATTAGTTACTCCGATTGAAATAGAAAAAACAACAATTATGGATTGTAGTTCTACTTCTAGCATTTGATATTCAATTATAGTTGAAGTGATCAATATAAATTAGAGATTACATAACTATAGTAAGAAAATAGAATAACACACAAACAATATCATACGAATAGCGAAATAATTTATTACGTCAGTTAATTAGAACATAATTAATCGATAGGTTTCAACATTTGGAGGACTGGAATTACATAAATTACTCACAGGTGATATTCACATAATAATTGACAAAATGGGTTGGTTTAGTAATAAGAGCATCCACTACCTTTGTTTAAATCATAAGTTCGAGTAACTTGAGATATGGATTGGGGAGATATTTTTCTTTACTTGACATATAATACGTATTGTGCACGATGAAACAGAGAAGTGAAAGGGTGGATCCCATGCCACGTGCTCCAACGCGGGGAATAGGGCGTGATGACTAGTGGGGTCCGTGGTGAGATGGTGGGGCTCCACGGGCAAGTCTTCACCGCGCCTATCTGAATTTACTTTTTTTTCTTACGCTGAGAAGACTGTTGAATTTCAAACAAAATATATTAATTATTAACTTTAATTTTTTTTAAATTGTAAAAAAATAAAACAATACTTAGAAAAATCAGATAAAATTATAATACGCGATTCTTAAACTCAGAAAATAAAATATAATAACTAATAAAATTTGAAAAAAAAAACCAATTCTTATTAATGATGGTCTCATTTTAGCGGTATAAAGAAAACAACCCGTGTAATTAGACAACTATACTTGGTTGGGCCTCTAATTAACTTTAAAAAATTGGGTTATTATGGAGGACCCAACGCTTCTTCCTACAAAATACTCGTACTAATACTATATATTAAACACAAAATACTACATGAGAGTTCATCCATCCAAATAAACAAACAAGTAGGAATATATATAAATATGGTACAATTAAATGTTAAAGCACACTATTAAATAATAGTTTAATGTATATTTTTTTAATTTAGCAGTGTGCTTTTAATACAATTAAACAGGAGCATGTATGAAAATGAAAATGTTAATATAACAATAATTATATCATTTTGTAACATACAAAGTAGGGACAAAACCTATATTTTCAAAAGTAGGGATAAAGTATTAGTTAATCATGCCTTAAGCGATGATGTTTATGAAATATCTTATCAAGTTTTTTTATATCACCATTGTATAGTAATTAAATGATTCTAAAGAACAAGAGGATTAGTTTTAGAGTGACATAATAATTATTCGCTTAAGAGGATTAGAAGAAAAA
>BMAC01000363.1:804207-818732 GCA_014905375.1 Phtheirospermum japonicum
ATTTTTCGAATTTGTATTGTAATTTTATTTATGATTGTTATTTTTAATTTTCCCAATTTACTTACACGAAAAAAAGAGAGTTTTCTTCTTATTTTGCAACAAATATTTTGTGTTATCCTCTAAAAGCTTTCTTTATAATTCTTCAAAATAAAACACAGATTTCTCTATTGTATCATGGTAAATACATTTGTGCGGGGCAATTTTGTTTAAGAAAACTATGTTTACATATGCCTCAATTTCTTGTTGTTTTCCTAGATAATTTTTCATAACAATTGTTTCCATTTTTCATTATTTGAAAACATCATCATCCAACGACAAAAGTATTAAAAAAATGTTTATGAAGACATGTGCACATTCATATATTTGCATCAAAATTATCGCATTAACTAAGTGGTCAGGTTTTTGGCTAAGAATATTTTTATTTCAAATTAAAAGTTAAATCAAATTAGTATTTTTTTATTGTATTGAAGGTGTGCTTTCCTTGAACAAGAATACTTTTATATTAGGTTAAAAATTAAATCAAATTAGTATATTAGTGATTCAATAGTAAAAATATTGTTAGTGTAGTAAAAAAACACTGCAACTACATAAGAAAAGAACTCTTATTGTATTCCTGGTTCAACAGAAAAAACATTGTCAGTGTAGTAAAAAAGCACTGCAATTATATATAAAAAAAACATTCTTAATATATTAAGAAAATCAGTCTTATTATATTATAATATTATTAATACATGGTAATTTACTTAAGAACGTAATTAGTTTATTTTAATCTTATTTTTAAGTAAATTAATAATTTTTATGAAAAATCTTTGTTTCCTTTTAAAAGAGAAGGAAAAATAAAATACAATCTTTTTTTTTCTTTTTAAAAGAAAAGGAAAGATAATATAAAATTGACAATTAGTCTAATTTGCCCCTCTCAATTAATAAACCAGTGTTTGAAATTCATATTCTCCATTTTTAAACACAAGTTCTGAATTAAATATAACTCTTAGATTAAATGAATCTACGATGTAGATGAATCCCTAGGTTGACATATAATGCCGAATTTTCATTTGAACCCAACAACATATATATATATATATATATATATATATATATATATATATATATATATATATATATGTGTGTGTGTGTGTGTGTGTGTGTGTGTGTGTGTGTGTGTGTGTGTGTGTGTTTGTGTAGATATGTAGGTAGGTAGGCAGGTAGGTATATATAGATATTCATTTACAATAACAATCAAGCAAACTTAAGTAAATAGAATTTCTAATTGTCTCTTTTCTTAGTGCAAAAAATAAAGATTAATGGCTAGTTTTAATGAGAACCACCCCCATGTAAGAAGAATTTGAGATAATTACTATAATCCTGAAACAATCTCGTGGACCATGCCCATAGAACGAGCAATTCTTGATTTTAATCTCTCATAAAGAAAGTGTTGAATGGGGACCAAAAACGGAGATAGAAGTTTAAATGTCATACAGGTAACAAATGTACACTAAGGGAGTTTCGCGTTTTCACCTTCAATTGAGGATGTTAGTCAGAGGATCCAGGAAATGGAAATGAGGTTTAATTGCTACGAGGTGCTGTTTGCTGAGCCTGGAGATTTTAGAGATTATGACCGCAAACTAGTTTGTGTGGATACCACTTTCCACGATCACTTTACCTCTGTCTATAATGACATGATTGAATATTTTGTTGTAAATTAGATACAATACTATTTTTTTTATGAAGGAATACAATGATGTCACAACTTCACACAAGTACTACGTGTTTGACGAGCCACCAATGTGAATTCTGCCCCGAAAGTTTATTTTTTGAATGAAATAATTCGGAACGCTTTACTCTTCGAGTCGATGGAACAGAAGAAGATGAAGGTTATTTTATTTTATTTTTATTGATTCAATCAAAGGTAGAACCAAGAATATATACCGATACAACCATTGACCTTACCATAAATCATTCCTCTAAATAAGGAGAGGATTGATACTATTAAACATAGGAAATCAAATATAAAAAAAGAATATATGTAAAATCCTATATTCCCACTCAAGATGGAGCATGCAAATTTGCAATGCCAATCTTGCCAAGAAGAAAAAGAAGCTGATTTGCATTCTACTGCTAATATTCATTGGAATGATTTCTTTCGATTCGACTCTTTCACGTACAAAGTAACAGTCCATCTCAACGTGCTTTGTTCTCTCGTGAAAGACAGGATTGTTGGCTATGTGCCGAGCTGCTTGGTTATCACAAAATAAGGGGGTGGCCAATGGATTGTGAACTTGTAACTAACTGAGTAACCATCGAACCCAAATAATCTCACTAACGGTGGAGGCCGTCGCCCTATACTCGGCTTCAGCTGAAGAATGTGAGACTACGGATTGCTTCTTGGTTCTCCAAGAAATTGGAGTCCCGCCTAGCAAGAGAAGATAACCGGTACGTGACCGTCTCGTGTAGGGACATCCTAACCAGTCAGAGTCGCAATAAGCGGTTAAGACGGGATCTCCTGCTCTAGAAAGGAGGATGCCTTGGCCTGGAGTGGCCTTCAAGTACCCAAGAACACGATTCGCTGCCTCCAAATGATTGTTTCGTGGGTTGGCTACAAACTGGCTTAAAATATTGACAGTATATGTAATATCCGGCCGAGTGGCTTGAAGGTAAAGAAGTCGACCGATGAGTCGGCGATACTGACTTGCATCCACTCGTGATTCACTTTCTCCTTTGTCCAATTTCAAGCCTGGTTCAATGGGAAAAGCACCCGGTTTACACCCCAACTTCCCACTATTTTCCAGAATGTCCAACGTATATTTTCGTTGGCTCAAAACTAGACCATCTCTTGTTTTTGCTACCTCTATTCCACGGAAATACGACCAAGATCTTTAATGCTGAATTCATCGTCAAGCTGTTTCTTGATTTCTTGGATTTTGGCGAGATCGTTTCCGGTAATGATGACATAATCCACATAAATTAGAACGACCACCATTATGCTACCTGCCTCATAAATGAATAGCGAGTGGTCCGCCTTGGATTGTCTAAAATTTAGACTTCATAGAAAGGTGGTGAACTTGTGATACCAATTGCGTGAAGCTTGCTTCAACTCGTATAAAGACTTTCTCAGCCGACAAACACGAGTATCATTATCATTAGAAAACCCTTGAGGGATTTTCATGTAAACTTCCTCATCTAGATCTCCATGCAAAAAGGCGTTGTTCATGTCAAGTTGATGGATAATCCAGTCCCTTTTAACTTCCACTGCTAATAAAGTGCGAACAGTTACCAGCTTAGCGACCGGTGCGAAAGTGTCATGATAATCCACCCCTTCCATCTGAGTGAATCCTTTTGAAACCAGACGAGCCTTGTACCTTTCAACTTCGCCGTTTGGCTTGAATTTGATCTTGTATACCCATTTCGAATCTATAGCTCGTTTTCCTTCTGGTAAATCTTCTAAAGTCCAAGTTCCATTTTTCTCTAAAGCTTTGACCTCCTTTTGCATGGCTTCACGCCATCGAGAATCCTGTGCATCTTGTTTGAAATGCTTGGGTTCATTGTTATTAGTGACAGCTACTAAGAAGGCTTTATGATTTGTGGAAAATTCATTATAAGAAACAAAATTAGAGATTGGGTAGCATAACGTGGAGGTAATCTGATTTGATGCTGGGTGTTTGACCGAAGGGGGAACTTGGACAACGTAGTCTTTGAACTTCGATGGCTGAGATCTTGTTCGAGTGGGTCTTGTCTCGGCTTGGTTTGCAGTTTCATCAACCAACTCATCTATCTCATTCTCATTATTAAAGAACATCTCATCAGTCCCCAAAACGTCATTTTCATGGCTCGATTCATTTTCAACATACGGCTCATGTGAAACATCGTTGGGCTCGTTTCCTTTGGTATGGGTATAATCTATTTGTGCTTCTTCTACAGTTGGAGCTTGTTCTTTGGCCTGATCGGATGTGAATTCGTGATGACAGAGGCAATCATGGCATTTTATTGGTTCATCAACAAAATCGTCATTGATTTCTTGCATATCCTTGAAAGGAATTTTTGTTCATAGAAATTCACATTTCTACTAATTATTAATTTTTTGGTCTCGAGGTCAAGGATTTTATAACCCTTGGTTCCCGGGGGGTATCCAAGAAAGACCCCTGGTTTCCCCTTTTCTTTGAACTTATCTACTTTCGTGTTGGTGTTAGTAAAATATGCAAGGCACCCGAAGACCCTTAGGAGTTCGTAATCCGGCTTTTGATTCCAAATCAGCTCAAAGGGTGTTTTGTTTTTAATAACTTTAGACGGGAGGCGGTTAATCACATACACCGCGGTTAGGATGCATTCTCCCCAAAATTATTTAGGAAGATTCGCATCAAACCTTAAAGCCCGAGCAGTTTCGAGCAGGTGTCTATGTTTCCTCTCGACAACACCATTTTGTTGGGGAGTGTGTGGGCAAGTGGTTTCTAATATGATTCCCTTCTCGTTGTAAAATTTTAGCATTTTTTGAGATGTGAATTCCCCACCATTATCACACCTTATCCTTTTAATCTGCTTTTCAAATTGAACTTCAACCCTTTTGTGAAAATCCATGAGGCATTTGCTGGCCTCACTTTTATGTTTAATGAGGAATACCCATACCGCTCTACTTAAATCGTCAACTATCGTAAGAAAATAGTTGGCTCTTGTATACAAAGGTACCCGATAACCTCCCCATATATCACAATGAATTAACTGAAAAGGAGCATTGGTTTTAATACAACCAGAAGGAAAGGGTGCTTTGACATGTTTTGCTCTAGCACAAGAATCACAAAAATTATCAAAACCAAAAGTACTTGTTTTGAGAAAATCAACTTTAGCTAGTTTCCCTTTTGATGCATGTCCAAGTCTTTTATGCCATGTCTCAACTGTGGTTGCCATGGCTCTTCTTCCTTGAATCATCTTCATTCGGTACAGTCCCCCTTCACATCTACCCGCACCAATCAAGTTCCTCCTCCGTAATCCCTGCATAACACAAAAATCAGGGAAGAATGATATGCAACATTGAAGGTCGCGACTAAGACAACTAACAGAAAGAAGATTGAATTTGAAATCAGGTATGTAAAGTACCCCTTTCACTTTTGCTCATCCTCGAAGCGTGTGATCTCCTTTTCCTTTAACTGGTATTGATTCCCCAGTCGGGATGACAACAGGTTCCTCAAGAGAGGTTTCTTTCTTGTTAACAAGAACGTTGGATAAATGAGTTATATATTCAGTGCAACCCGAATCAATAATCCACTCACCTTCGACGTCTTCTTTATGAGTCATGTTAGCAGTAGGTTTTGGACTTTTACCATTGGCCAATCTAGAAAAGTGCTTCAGGAAGAGTTGGTAGTCCTCGTGTGTCAACCCGGGAATGGGACCAGTGTCTGCCCCGACACAAGCAGCTTTGCCTTTGATCTTTTCTCCTTTCTTTTCTGGCCACCACTCTAGGTACCCGATCAACTTGAAGCAGCCCTCACGCGTGTGACCATCTTTGTTGCATTTGGTTCAGTATTTATTTCCTTCCTCTATGGGTTTGGCTCCATTTCTTTCTTTGTTCATACCAGGAAGACCATTACGCCTTTGAAAGGCCTTGAATGCAGCGGATTTATGTGTGGTATTTTCATTCGAGATAGCTCTTTGCCTCTCATCCTCGGCTACCATATGATATGCGGTGCCAAGGGAAGGGAGCGGTTTTGTGGCTAAAATCTGAGTTCTAATAACAGAGAACTCGGTATCCAAACCCATAAGAAATTCATAAATGCGCTCCTTTTCTTGATGCTCGTTGATTTTCTTGCCAAAGTCCATGCACATTTATCACAGGTGCATCGAGGAAAGGGCTGTATGGATTGAGCTTCGTCCCATATCGACCATAATTGGGTGAAATAAGTGGACTCCGAAGCACCACTTTGTCGAGTGGAGGCAATTTTTTGTTTCAATTCGTATGCCCTGGGGGCACTCTCCTTTCCAAATATTTCGCTTAAGTCTTACCATATTTTTGATGCCGTATCTGCATACTTCACGCTGTTTCGTATGTTCTTCTCCATGGCTATTGTTAACCAGCCCTTTATCATGGCATCAACATGCATTAATGGCATGTATTCCTTGGATGTTTTCTCCGGTTTCTTTATCGTCCCATCAACAAACTCCACTTTATTTTTGGCAAAGAGAAAGTTTGTCATCTCTTGACTCCAATCGGCATAATTGTTGTCGGTAAGGACCTCATTTACATGTAGTTGTTTTGGGTATTCAGATGGATGGAGGTAATATGGTGAGTCGTGTGTGATCCCACCGCCTCCATCCTCATTTTTGTTGTTATCATCTCCTCCTGCCATCCTTTAGATTTGTGATTGATTAAAAAGCAAGGTTTGTGAAAACCTGCTCTGGTACCATCTTCGGGTCGATGGAACAGAAGAAGATGAAGGTTATTTTATTTTATTTTTATTGATTTAATCAAAGGTAGAACCAAGAATGTATACCGATACAACCATTGACCTTACCATAAATCATTCCTCTAAATAAGGAGAGGATTGATACTATTAAACATAGGAAATTAAATATAAAAAAAGAATATATGTAAAATCCTATATTCACAACAATGTCCTGATTTTAGATTTTTTTTATTTATTTTAATTAGCAGAACGCTTTCGTGAAAAGCGTCCCGATTCATTTTTCTCATTTCTTTTTTTGTATTTGTATCAATTTGTCAATTTTTATTTAGTTTTGTATCATTTATTTAATTTTACCATATAAGGGATGTCTTAAGTATTAGAGAGAATGATATTTGTAACTATATGAATGTAAATTGGAAGAATAAAACTTGAAGCAGGATTTATTTGCTACCCACCATTTACAAGTATTTTAGACTTCTCTTAGGCCGCGTTCACTTCCAGAGATGGGATGGGATATTTTTGTCCCTCAAGGGCGGACGACACTGTACAGATTAAAAGAATCAGTCGTTCGCATTGAACGACGGGCATTTTACTCATGAAAGGACTGCTTATGCCATCCCAAGTTCACTTCGATGGATACCTGGTGATTGTCGTGGAAATTACCATATTGCCCCTTTCTCATCAATAGGTTAGAACGCATTATCATAAGCGCAATGAAATGTTTCGATCCCTAATTTCAGACACCGGAGTTCTATATTCTTGCCCAGATTTCAGATCTTATCGTGTTCCAACGTTGGGCATGAACCTGAGTAGGGATTTGACACGGATTTCAATCGGCAGAACTTCGTGGTGAGGGAGCGGTTCGCGATTTACCATCCTGTATTCGGTAAGCAATTTTAGGGTCCTTGAGTACAGGATTTGTGTGAGTTATGGGATCTCATCCTGTTATTGTATGATCTTTGTTATCGGGCTACTAACCATTTGTTCAATCGTATATTGTGATATTTATACGGACACGTTAGTCCTGGTTTTCAAGCCAAATGTGCCGCTCTGGGATGAGTAGTGCCAGAGCTCATCGCACTGAGTCTCGATTGTTTTTGGGTTTTGTTGTAGGGTAAATGAGCGACTCGACGGGTTCGGGACCTCAGCGGCAGTCGTCCGGAAATTATGGTTGTACTCTCTGCCGCCAAGCCCTTCCAGTATGCTGCTACTGCCATTTCGAGCTGACTGTGCAAACTGCAAGAACCAGACGGAATAGTGGTCGTCGTTTATTGGCATGTCCCGTCCGAGGGGTAATACTTGTAAAATTCATGCTTTAATTTTGAAAGGGCCTCTAAAAATACGACATTATAGTTGTGCAAATATATAAAAAATTGCGTCTGACTAGTTCGTTGATATTGACAACTTGTTCCGCAGGACGGAAAATGTAATATGTTCATTTGGCTCGATTACCCTGTGGAGGATAAATCTGTGTCCATGCAAATTGATCAATTGCGCGAGGAGTTCCAGGTCAATAAACGCCAATGTGAGAGGTACAAGGAATGTTCAATGAAGGCTCTTCGATGTAGCATAATCGCATGGGTATTGTCCTTGATGTTTTTTTTACTGTATCTTTTGAAGTAGTCTATTTTGTGTCGTCGTTAACTAGGAAATTGATGGGTTGTGCGGCCTAAACTCGTGCTAGACGATGAAAATGAATTGCGGGAAATGTGGACTGTTTACCAGAAATCTTTGGTTAAATGGTTCTGGAATGTTTGGTTTTGTTTCTTGCGTAATCTCTTTTTACTGTCTGTTTCATTTGAGCATCGTCTATTTTGTGTTTATGTCCTGACTGATTATGGAACAAAGTAGCTTTCGAAAATGATACATATCTATTTTTGAAGTGGCCAAAACAAGTTGTAAAATACTCAAGGTGGACGTAATCATGTTGCATAGTAATACGAAAAGGAATATATTCTCCACCCTAGCTGACGAGTCATATTCACATTTATTACCAATGTCAGTGGTCATAATATCACATGCATTGATCGTAATTCATATCTTATGTACATTTGTCCCGATATGTGCGTCATAGACGTTGCATTCTATTTAAATGGGGTGATGAGCACTACATCTAACTTACGAATTTATTTAGCGAGTTGTTCATACACTATTCACACATGGATTCTGGAAAGGGGCATTAGCTTCCGCATAAGCATACGGACCGGGAAATGGCGGGCAGGAAAATGTGGACCTTGGGGGCTCGGACGGAGTGCGAACGGCTCTTGATATGTTAGTGGGGAAATTGGCTTTGATGGAGAAGCGCCTATAAAATGTTGAACAGGATCTCGACCTCGCACGGCATGGGGCCGCTGGCGTAGCTGTATTATCGCCCCCCGAATCGCGCAGGCAACAATCGAGCCACGCCCCAAGCCTGAAGGACGAAGAATAATCCAGGGAAAATGAGATTGCTCGTGCTATATGTTTTGGAGAATTTCTAGATGTCTATGGACGGAGGGTCTGTGTTCCTTTGGCATTATATTAATCTGTAATAGACAAGATAGAAGGGCCTTTACCCTCCACAATGTATTCCTATTTTCTTTGGTATTCATCATTGTTTGTCTTTTATATCGAGTGGGGTGGGTCATCCACTTTCAGCATGCGTGATCGAATTGTCAACAAAGCAGTACTCCATCTACTTTTTGAGATTTCAGATGATTCTTGGAATGGAAAACACTGACATGGACATAGTCAAAAGCTGTAAAGGGAATATATTCCCTGGATGTACTCAAAAACGTCATATCCACTTTCCCAGTTAGAATAAATTTATATTTTAATATCATAATGCATTATAGTATATAAGGAACTTGGCCTAGAACGGCCCATTCATGCTGTATGAGAAACAACAAGCATTTTATTGCAAACAAAGTCAATCTCTTCGATTAATATGCCAGGAATCCGAGAACAAATTTTATAAAGAAGATAAATACCATCAAAAAACAAAAGAAACGCGGGCGTCGTTATCGATTTCAATAATGTCGAAAAGTGAGCCAATGAGGCAAGAGTTGTTCTTGTACGATGAAGTATGAACTGAAGAAGTCGAAAAATGCTTCATCTCACTTCCTTAAAATGCTCGTTTAGTTGGACTGGTGAAAAATAGGGATCCAAGCGCCGATGCTGTAAAGTTTTGCACGGATTTACTCAACGTGAGATGCGTACCAAATTCACCCTCGATGAGTGTATATACAAGTTGGCTTTCCTCAAACTACGATATCGGGTGTTTGGTGGTCTGCTTCGCAACACCAATCTGCGATTCGTTGAGGAAACGGGGGAGATGCGGGGATCCCGACGTGCTTGGCAAGAGGTTATCGAGGTATTCCCCTCCCCCCTCCCATTATAACTGAGACTTTATATCTTAATATATATAATACAACACTTGTTGTGCACTATAATGGCGTCTAAAATGAGAATTGTATTCAACACTGATTTAAGTGATTGTTTTGACAGCACGAGCCATTCGCTATGGCTTACAGGATATTTGGAGACCCGGATTGGAAAGATCTGAAAAAGCTATTCCGTGGGATTGATAGTCAAATTGCTCGACCAGGGGACGTAGTAATCGACTGTGATGCAAGCAACGAGCCTCTGAATATAGTTCAAGGTCTTGTAGAAGGTACATCGTCAAAGCAAACAAACCACCCTGGTGGAGGCCCAAGTTCGACAAGCTCCTATTGGAGGAACTTGGAATATCTACTTGACAATCCGGACCGTGTGTCTGAAGCCTCGGTTAATCAACTGCCTTCGGGCATGGATGACCCAGTGACTTTGACTAGAAGTGGTCGTCCGACTAGCTCTTTGGCGTGCAAGGGGTCTAATAAATTTTGAATGATAGAGGTGTATCATATCGTGTCATTTTTGATGTTGTCTCTTTTTCCAATAACTCGGATGTAGTGCCACTTTCGTTGTTGTTTCTTTTTATAAATTTAATGTTTGTTGTTGTCGCCGTTGCATCGCGTTTAGCTACGTGCGAAGTAGTCTTATTGTATGTATTTTAAACAACTCGTTCAATAGAACGAATTGACGTTGTGTAGGATTGTTTTGACCATTCTTTTAAGTTTTACGAAATCAGGTTTAATTCCTTGACAACCACATCGATTAAACTTTGAGCAAATTCTTATGTTTGGGTTTGGGAGAATGTCCCGTTCGAAGCCAACTGCCTACTCACTATCTCCCAACGAAACCATCAGTTTTTGGGCATGCATAGGTACTTAGTAAATATGTTGTTATCATCCTACAGAAAAGATAAACATTGGGATGCAGTCATCTTTGGAATGTCGTTCATTACAACTTCAGGTCCACCGTAGAGTACTAAGTGCATTAATAAGTTACATATGAGTTATAACGGATTGCTCCTGATCGCTACCCGCCCCTTCCGGTGACAATGGCTATAGGTGACCTAGAACCCCCGCCAAGAATGGTGGGTGCATGATTGGCAGCGCATGCTCTTGGACCGGGGGGAACTCTGGCTGGTCCGCTTGTTCCTCCTCATCAGAATCCAGACCATCGACATACAACGGGTTATCTGCAGCACCACCCGGTTCATCGCTAAAGTCAATAGCGGATGCATTAAGAGCAACGAAAGCTCTATAACATGACATGTATTTGGGGAAGCCAAACACTCTGAAGTGTTTGTCGCGGTCATTTTCCTGTATAAATATCATACAATACAACTTCGAATTATATGACAGAACAGGAAATCTGGTGCGTGAATGTATATGAGGTGAAGTCTACCTATCGTCTCGCTTGGAATTGATATGTATATAAAGCATTAGACGAGGCAATGTAATCAAATTACATCTGTATTGTCGTTGGCTTACCTCGCCACTATTGTTTTCCCAGTACGAGGGAAGTACCATCACTCGGCCGTTGCGGATGTTCATTCGAACCCCTGGCTTGTCTTTAAATTCGGCAAAAGCATTGAATTACGCACGTAACAAGTTGATACATGACCGCACCTCCACATGGCCGTAAGGCTTTCCGAGATCCTGGGACATAGATTCGGCGACTTCCTGGAAAATGGAGTTGAGAATGGCTGGATCATCAATCTCGCGTATGCGACCACATATGGTGAGGAACGTATCATGGCAGTGATCCTCGTCCAGCTCGCACATGCCTCGGAATCTCCAGTATTTGTGTAACCATCCTTCGCATTGATTGCGTGTCAACACCATGCCTACAACTGAAAACAGTACATAAACAATCCAACATACAGGGTAAGAGATAACTGTTAGAAGGTGACCAACAAGCCAACTTGTGGCTGTGGTCTGACCATTTTCTTGTAATACAATCGGTTTTTATTCGTAATAATATCTTTTATACATATTGGCATTCCATATCTTTTGTCCCATGCTAGTTGCATAGGTATGGTCCTGATGAAGTTACTTTATTACAGTGGATTGGTCTAGCAGAACCGTGAGATAATCCAGCACGTAATGTAACTCATCGAACTTGTTCCTAGTCAAAGAGTTACGTCATAATGAGGATACAGGACTTTCCCGTTAAGACTAGTACTTAGTGTATGTGCACCGCGTCTCATCGGTCACGGTGTCTGGACATCGACATACATAAGTAGGTGCTCATAAGATGAGTTCACTGAACTCCCTCACCTAAAAATCTCTAAGTGGTTCCCACTCATCGAGTAGATGATTTCTATGATATAGCGTACAACATTAATCCTTAAGACCCAGACCTCATCGTGACTTCACTAGAGGACAGGCTATGTTGTGACCTGTCTCTGTGTCTCCTTGGAGGCCGATCAAAAGGGGCAACGTTCGCATAGTCGGGAATCTAGTGGGAAGTCTGTGCATGGTAGTAGGGGATTCGGACGCATGATAAGTCATGGATGTCCTGTGTGTTCTGATGGTTGATAAATCCTAGGAGTCTCTGGCCAAAGCTGAAAGTGGGGTGTTTAGAGAAATGGTTTTCTCTAAGTCACACACGAACGGATTATCTTGAACCTAGAACGTACACACAGTTATTGAACTAGAAAGAGGTCTCGATGAACCAATACCTCTTGTTCAATCGGGACATAGATCGCGAAYGGATCGTACTGTACATATAAGCTATATCACAAGGTTCTTGCAGGCACTTCATTTGTATCTAGGSAATTATGATGCGTAGTTGCTAGGCGCCTCTCATAATTCGTTGGGTTCTGGTTTGACCAYTGATTAAATAAAATGAGTTTTATTTATCAGGGACTCTAAGAGACGAGTTCATATAAGAATAATATGTTGTTCGAATCACAATGTGTTGTGAACCCACGGCTAGCTTACACCTGAACCATTGAGGGTCACACCACGTGTTTCCTGATTATTGAAAACGATAGCTAGAAATTAATTGTTAATTTTAGCATAGTTAGATGTCAATATGATTGAATCTAAGATTCATAATTGTGATTGTGAATTGAGAAAAAGTACGAGAAGACTATTCTGGACACGAAAATATAATTGTTATATTTTTCACAATTATCGTTTGTGAGAAATGATTTAATTCTGATGGGGTTTTTAATTTATAATTGGGTCGACCCAATAAACCATTTAATGTTATTGGGCCGATGTTTTTATTAAATTAATAGCTTTGTTTTAATTTTGTTTTGGGTCTTCCACTTTGAGCCCATAAGGCTTGGTTTTATTTTAAATTAAAAACTTGTTTTTGTTTTTGTTATGGGCCCATCCTCTTATTAGTTTTGTTTTATATTCGGCCCATCCGCTCATGGAATTGGGCTTGCCTTTAATCAAAAAACAAACAAAACAAAACTTATAAAATAAAAACTAAGAAGAAGGCTTTTGAGAAAAAAAAAGAAGAGAAAAACTTTTTCGGGAGAAAACCCTAGCCCCCACGCTCCACATCCGGCCGCCGCCGCTTGCCGTCGGCCGCCGACACGCCGATAGGATCGGTTCTCATTTCTCCGTCATTCTCAATCCCTCGACGAATCTAGTGCTCCGTCGTAGGGACGTCAGAATATTCGGTGTGTGATACCGATCGTCGGAGTCCCGGACGCCACGCACCTCCGCATCGCAGCCGTCGGATCTCGGTCGTCGGAGAAGCATCGTCACTGCTGTGCCCACACCGCAGCGTCATCACCTGTTTTTCAGTTGCTTCGCGGCTGCCCCTCCGACAGCGCCACTGCCGGATTGTCGTTGCGCCGTTGCCGTTCCGGACAAGCCTTCACATCGAACGTCGTCCGACCACCAGCGTGTGTCATCGCCGCAGCTGAGGAGTCCGCTGTTTCGACAGAGCCGCTGCCAGTCCGAAGAGCAACGCCGTCGTCTCCTCCCGACTGCGTCACAGTCGCCCCCGCGCCGGAGTTCCGCCGAGCCGCCCTGCCGCTCCGTCGTCGGATCCCCGACAGCCCCTGCCGTCGAGAGGTAACGTGGCTGATCATTGCAGTTTATATATATGTATTTGATATATATATATACGCAGTTGGTTAATATATTTGTTATATGTGTGCTGTGCGTGAGTTGCATATGTAATGATATATATGTGTGTGGTTAATGTATGCGTGCTGTGAGGGTATGCTATGTGTTTTCACATATATATATATATATATAGTTAATATTGATTAATTTTTAATATATATATGTGTTTATAATATGTATAATTTTAAATACATGATTAATATATTAATGTATATATTTATCTTGATTATGTATAAGTTATAATTAATATTATATATATATATATATATATATATAATTGTTATATATATATATGTTATAGAAACCGACATGCTTATTCGATTTTATGAAAATCGAATTGTTTTTATTTATAAAAGAAATTAAAACATTGTTTGAATTAATTGATTATAATTGGACCGCTCGTCAATTGAAATTCGATTCTAATTATTTAAAAAATTTTGTTTTCCCACTGCTGCGACGGTACCATCAAATTCCCAACATCACGTCCTCCTCAGATTCAGGGGTAGGGCTCATTGTTATCATAGGGTGAGGAGGCAGTTTGGAAAGGCTGGAGCTCGGTACCTGGGAAGGAAGGGAGCCCTGAAACCAAGGGGAGAGGAAGAAGAACCTACCTCCCGAGCTCCCTGCTCTGGGAGCAGCTTCCACCCCTTGTTGACGAGCGGCCTTATTCATCTGA
>BMAC01000363.1:835247-849044 GCA_014905375.1 Phtheirospermum japonicum
CTTCTTCCACCTCCTCTCAGTCTGATCGGACGCAGGTCAGAGAGCTCGAGGCACAGCTCCAGGCGCAGAGAGAGGAGTTGGAGGCCACCAGACGAGCTCAGGAGGCGCAGAAGGCGGAGCTCGAGCAGATCCAGCAGCGATATGTCGATTCTGAGCGACAACGTGAGGAGGAGCGTGAGGTGCAGCGCCGGCAGAAGGAGGCAGTTGAGGAGCAGCGCCGGCAGCAGGAGGCGTTTCAGGCGCAGGTTAACGCCCAGATGGCCGTGCTGTATGCTCGTTTGCAGCAGTCCCACCCCCCACCCCCATCCTAGGATATTTTGATTTATTATAAACTTTGTTACTGTGTCGAACGGATGTAATAATTCTAAATTTTCAGATATTTTTATAATAATTGGTTTATTAATTTGTATGTTAATTAATGATATTTTTCATTTTTGGGGGGATTTTTAAATACACAGGAATTAAATTTAAAACTTAAAAAAAAATTTAAAAAAATTGAAAAACCGAGGGCCGTTGACCCTCGGTTTTCCGAAGGCCCTGGACCCTCGGCTTTCCGAGGGTCGATGACTCTAAGTTTTTCGAGGGCACTGGACCCTCGGTTTTCCGAGGGCATAGGACCCTCGGTTTTTCCGAGGGTCATCGACTGGATTTAACCAAGGGGACTGACCCTCGGTTTTCCCTTCGGAAAATTTTTCCGAGGGAATTTTGTCCTCGGAAAATTTTTTACCGAGGACAGTTTTTCCGAGGGGACGTTGCCCTCGGTTTTTTCCTTGATTTCTCCAAAAATCGAGGGAATTTTCCTAAAAATCGAGGGAAAAATCCCTCGAAAAACTGTGTTTTTTTTGTAGTATTGTTGACTTAGACCAATTTTGACTAAGTCAATTCTGATGTGGCAAAAAAATAATTAAAAATTTAGAAGTTTATTTTAAGAATCTAACATTATATAAAATATAATTTTAAAAATGATGAGAAAATATTATAAAATTTGAGAATTTTTTGAATATGCTAAAAAATATTATTAAAATATAATCTAAAACAAGATTTGAAAAACTTTTTAAAATTTATTTTTTAAGAAATATGTAAAAAGAAGTAATTAAAATATAAAATAAAATCTAGAAAATTGTATTATAAAGTTTTTGAAATTATATTATATATGCAATGAAATATTTAAAATATAAAATCAAAACAAAATATGGGAAAGTATCTATAAAAAAAATCTGAAAATATTTGTATATTTTAAAATATTCTAATATTTAAAATAACTTCAGGTACTATAACATAATTTTCTAGACTTATCTTAAAATATTTTATTTTCATATGTAAAATAATTTTTTCTATAAAATATTTTTTAATAATCTTTTTAATATTAAAATAAATTTGGGTTTTAAAACATTTCCTAGATTTTGCTATAGATTAATATTTTAATAGTATTTTTTTAGCAATTTAAAATAATCTCAAATTTTATAATATATTTTTCATCTTTTTCTTTAATTTTATTATTAAATATTTTTTAAAAATAATTTTAAAATTTTAAAACAAATTTTTGATTTTTCAATAATTTTTGTTATTACTGTTTTCCACGTCAACGTTGACTTGGTCAAAATTGTCAAAATCAATATTTTATCACCGGAAATTAAAAGAATCCGACAATTTTTTTTCCCCGATAAAATTAGGATTAAATTATTACTTTTTTTTGTAATATATTGGGTTGATTTACTACCGAGTATATCCAGTATTATGCTACAAAACCTAGGATCAGAAAACGAGCAATATTACTTTTCAGCCCATAAATATTGGGCCTACGCTTAAGAGTGAAGCCCACACATCTCAGCCCAGTATATATATATAAAAATATATTTTCTTCTTTCTCATCCGCAACGGATTTTAAGCTCTCTGTACTACCATTTTTCTTGTTGTAAATTACCCTAGCGAGAACGAAGAGAGCTGCTAGGAGAGGCGAGAAGATCTTGATCGAAAGCTCCACCAAATTGCAGTCGCAAAGATGGAAACTTTAGTTGCTGACGTCACCCCAAACAAATGGGATTTCAGTTGGTAATCTAATCTCTCCCTGTCTCTGTGTAGGTATTTTGAGGATTTAAGGGCGTTGCTCATGTGTTCATATAGATTTTTTCCAGTTTGTTTGAAAAGTTTTGTCCAGGGATTTTGTTCCGATTTATTGTGTTTTTTTTTCAGTGCTGATAAAGATTAGATTTTTTTTCCTTCTTTTACATTTGGAATTAATTTCAGAAAATTAGTTTGCTGTGTTAGAATGGGACCTGTCCAAAACTGAAAAGGCTGTGTAGTTCTTTTATATAATTTACTAAAATTTTAGCTATAAATTTCTAATATGTTTCCTGTTGTTTTTATTCCATCCACTGGATTTTGTGTGCTTCATTTATTATTATCATTATTATTTTATTTTTTTCGGCCGAACTAACTTTTCCAGTCTATTCGAGGAATTTTGTGCATTTCATATGCATATTCATTGAGACCATCTTTTTTCTTTTTTCTTTTTTTTATTTAATGCAAGTTTAGTGGCGCCTGCCTCATATGAAAATTGTTTAGATTAACCGAGTCAATTAGAATACAGTATGCCAAAACGAAGTAAATGTTGCTTGTGTACCCTGGACTTGTATGGAGTCTTGAAAAATTGATTCTTTATATGTTATAGTGTTATATCGTGTGCTATTGTCTTGTTTTTGATGTCAGCAAATTGGAAGTGGATTATGAGTCCGATGAAATTGCCAGCATTGTTTATGCTACATTGGCCGTTGATAAGGAGGTAGTTTTGCTGGCCATACCTACTTTTTATTTTTTTTAATCTCTCTCTGAAATTGTTATTTTGATTATAATAACAGTTGCATCCGGATAAGGTGAAAAAGCAAATGTCCGTTTCTAACGGGAAGCTTTCCGTGTGAGTACTTTGTGTGTGTGTGATCATAATATTTTTTTTTCTCCCGCTTAATTTGGTGAAATAGTTTGTTTCTCTTAATTTCTGGTTGTTTTTTTTCTTATTCTACCTCGTTTATTTATGTAACAGGCATTTTGAGGCAGTCGAAGCAAGATTTCTTCGTGCATCTTACAGTGCTTTTGTTGATGTTCTCACACTCGCCACGAAGACAATCGAAGAATTTGGTCAAGGGATCAAATTGTAACACCTCAGTTATTTGCTATTGAGATTATGATTTGATTTTGTTGTATTGGTTCTCATTGTTACTCTATATAATTAGTTGCCAATTGAATTTCTTCATCATAATACATTTGATGTATTAATACTTAGTTTAAAGTGCCTGTTGACCTGCATCTTGTTACAACTTGCTTAGCAGTAAAAGGGTTTAAAAGATTGTGTGTTTAAAGTTGGAATAATTTCAATAGTTACTCCTTAGGTTTGATCTAATTACAAAACACTGTTAACCTCTTTGGCTTTTTGTTTAATTTTACAAACTCCACCCCAAGGTTAAATGTTGGGTGAAACAGATTTCAAGGGGGTAGTGTTGTTACCGAAATGAACGTTCACGAACAGAATTTCGTTCGAGGCTCATTTGTTTAATAATCGAGTCGAGCTCGAACAAAAAATCAGGCTCGTTTAATAATTGAGAGAACACGAGCATGTTCGTGAACATTATCGAGAGTTCACGAACATATATATATATATATATATATATATATATATATATATTAAATTTAAACATAAAAATATTAAATTATATATTAATAATTACTAAACATTGATTAGATACCAGTACAATGCGATACGGGTTGAGAGTATGACATTTTTTTAATATCTCAAAGTATGTAACTAATAATTATTAATGAATTTATTCTAAACATTAATATATAAAGTAATTAAATAATAATAATTAATAAAATAGATATTAGACAAAGGTTTGGAATGTGACGCCTTTTGAATTTTTTAAGTATGTAACTATGATCATTAATGAATTTAATTTAAATATCAAATAAAAATTATTTAATATTTATAATAATTAATAAATAGATTAGACATGTACAAGACAGGGGTTGAGAATACATTATTTTAATTTTTTATTTTTGTTTAAAATTCAGTAATTATCACAAATATTTTTTATATTTATCTATTGATAAGTCACGTGTAATACATGGGTGTTAAACAAGTATATATTAATGTAAAATCCTCCTAATATATGTGTCTGTTTCGTATGCTTCGCTTGGATAATAAAGAAATTCGGTGCTTCGATTGTTTATGTGTCGTCCGAACCTAATATATATCTAATTTAATATTTTCATTTTATTGTATCTTGTCTAATTTAATATTTTCTTTTTATTATATTTATCTCAATTTAATAGTTTTTTTTATTATATTTTGTATAATTCAACAATTATATTTTATACTTCTAATATAAAGATATAAATAATTCATATATAATAAGTAGAAAACAAACCTAAATTAATTATTTTAATTAAAATAAAGAGTACATATGAAATAATTTTAATTACCAAAAAAACTTATTTATGAAAATAATTAAATAAAGTGTAATTATAATAAAAGTTGAAATGATTTAATTTTTAAATTTTAAATATTCTGTATAGGTAAATTATGATATATTTGCAATAATTTGAGTATGTAACTAAGTATTAGTAATGAATTCACTTTAAATATAAAATAAAATAAAATTATATAATTATAATTAATTAATATTTATTCGACAATGACATAATGCGGGAAGGCTTGAGAGTATGACACTTTTTGAATTTTTCAAAGTATGTAACTATAATTATTAAAAAATTAATCTAAATATAAAAATATAAAATGAGTTAATAATAATTGATTAATTAATATAGATTAGAGAAGAGTTGAAAATGTGACATAGTTTGAATAGTTATAAGTATATAAATATAATTATTAACGAATTTAATATAAATATTAAAATATAATATTAATTAATAATTATAATAATTAATAAATTGACACGGGTTAAAAACACATACTTTCAGTTTTTTTATTTTAAGTTTAAAACTTTGTAATTTTCACAAATAATTTTTATATATAGTTTTCTATAAATCCCGTGTAATACACGGGTGTTAAACTAGTATATATATATATATATATATATATATATATATATATATATATATATATTGTTATTTATTTATATTTTATTATTTTATAAAAAATAAACTCAATGAAAATACATTGTTCGAACAGTTCGAACTCGCTCTTTTCGAACAAATCGAAAGGTCGTTAAATTAAACGAGTCGAATACTAACGAACTCGAATATAATTTTTTACTCGAATATTAAACGAACGAACTCGAATATTATTCGAGTAATAGTCGAACTCGAATTCGAAATCCTTAGACTCGGTTCGACTCACTTCGTTAACAACACAAGGGGCATGTATAATATTTGAAGAAGGTATCTGTAAGTTTTGTAGTTAGTTTTTTTTTTTGTTAATCACACTACACACCAGGTGTAGATTTGTAATTACACCAAACTCCATAGGTAAAATTGCTACACACCCATTAAAAAATATAAATTTATAATTTAACACCTCCAACGTTTTTCTTCAATTATTCATCCTTCAGAAATTTTCTTCAACTTCACTTCCTTTCTCTTTATCAAATCCTAATTATGCAAACATAAGCAAATAATCAACAATTGATGATTGATCAGCCAATCAAAGTCTTTCTTTCTTTATGTTCGATTAATTTTTCGCATCTCAATTGTTAAAATCAGTTCTAATTTTTAAAAAACTGTTTGTGACCTGTTCGGCCTTAGTCGGCTGAAATTATGATGAAGGCCCGACCACAAGTGGCCGAAATTATCAGCAAGTTTCGGCTCTGGTCAGTTGAAAGTTTGAAGAAATTTCGATCACAAGTGGCCGAAATTATCAACAAATTTTGGCTCTGATCAATTGGAATTTCTTCGAAATTTCAGTGAGTTGGTTTATATATCGGCTCCTATAAAATCGATGTAGAATGTAGTAAAAAAAAGTAATTAAGAAATATTTTCCGTAACCACTGACCGAAAGTTTGAGCAAGTTTCAGCCAATTATTGCCGAATATTGTAAGATTTTCGATAGACTAGCGCCATCTGAGTGTTCTCATTTTGGTTAACAGTGGCCGAAACACCCCCGAAATTATACTAGAGAATTTGAAAATTGAACCTAAATTATAGGTCATAGTAATAATATAATTCACATAAAATATCAAATTAAACACAACATATGATTTCAAAATAATAATAATAATAATAATAATAATAATAGGGAAGAAACAAACATACACATGTCTTCCATGGCGTTGGCGACTTGTGGTCGAGGAAGCTTGGGACTATTGGTGGATGGCATTTGGGATGACTTCTCAATTTCATGGTGTTCTTGTCGATTCCCCCTCACTGGGTTATTCTTTCCTTTTTCTTTCTTTCTTTCTTTTTTTTCTTTTCTTTTTCTTTTCTTTTTTTTTTTTGCTTGGCTTGGCTCGGAATTTTAATGTGGGTAAGGAATACGGTTTATTTGGAGAGAGGTGTTATTATGTGTAATTCACCCCAAATGTAGATAGCAAAAAGGTTTAAATAATAATATATAGGTGTGTTGAAGATCTAGGATGCCGACTAACGAAAATTCGAGTGCAATTGGAATTGAAGCTATCCACAGATCTATGATCGGAAAAGGAACCATATTCGCAAATTATATGGTGCACACGGGTGCCAAAACGACGTCGTTCGGATTTTTGGTGGCAGAACGCGGTGAGAGTCGACGATTTTTATCACTCGGTTCTCTTTTTATTTTCTTCTCATGTTCAATTGGGGTTCGCTTCTTCGATTTTTCGCAGATTCAGACGGAGATTTCAAATTCTTCTTAAATATTAGATAGTGTTTCACCTTCGATTTTAATTCTTCTTCGTATTCGATCTTTCGATCATCAATTTTTTGTGCAGAGGTTATGAACATTTGTGCCTGTTTTTTTTTTCCTTCAAATTTTTTAAGTGGAGAAGTATTAGGGTCATTCACTACAAAAAAACTCAGAACTTCTGAGGGATTTTTCCCTCGGAATTAAGAAAAAAATCCCTCGGTTCTGGTCAAAACGAGGGAAATTTCGAGGGAAAAATTCTCTCGAAAAAACCTTCCTCGGAAATCAGTTACGAGGGAAATAAATCCCTCGGAATTACAAAACCGAGGGAATTCCGAGGGATTGTTTCCCACGGAACCATTATCGGACAATCCCTCGGAATTCCGAGGGAAATCCGAGGGAACACTTCCCTCGGAATACTTCAATTTCCGAAGGAATAAAATCCCTCGGAATTCCGAGGGACCATTCCCTCGGAATTACGAGGGATTTTATTCCTTCGGAAATTGAAATATTCCGATAGAATATATTTCCCTCGGATTTCCAAGGGAGTCCCATTCCATCGCATTTTTCAAAATTACGAGGGAACTTTCCCTCGGTATTTTTAATTTTTTAATTTTTTTATTAATTTTTATTAATTTTTAATTTTTTGTTTTAATTTTAATTCTTGTTTAATTATTAAAATTCCCAAAAAATTGAAAAAAGCAATTAAAGAAAAGTCAAATAAATAAATCAATTATAATAAAAAAAATATTTGAAAATTTATGAATTACATGCGTTCGATTGAAATAGTAACAAAGTTTATTAGATAAATAAAAGTGTTTTATGGATGGGGAGGGGGAAACTGCTGCTGCTGCTGATAGGGAGCGGGGAACTGCTGCTGGAAACGAGCGTACATCTCAGCCATCTGGGCGTTCGTCCGCGCCTGAAAATCCTCCTGCTTCCGGCGCTCCTCCGCACGCTGTCGCCTTTCCTCGGCTGCCTGCTTCTGCAACGCCTCAAGCTGCGCCCTATGAGCCTCGACCTGCGCCTCGAGCTCTCTGATCTGTCTTCTATCAGCCTGGGATGAGGAGGAGGTGGAAGAGTCGCCCTTCAGTAAACCCTTTGTAGCAGCCACTATCTTCCCATACGCGCCGGTGCCGTAAAGCCGTCCCTTCTTCAAACCGGTGACGCCGAGAAAAACCTGGTCCTGGTCAACCTCGTTACTCTCCTCCTGGGAAGACGCACGCTCCTGCTCCTGGGTCAGATGTCTCTCGTACTCCTCCTGAAATACAACTCGTTATTAAAACTTTACGTTAAAATCAAAGAATAAGTTAAAAATAAAAAAGAGACTCACGTTAATATTAGCAGATCTCGTGTCGATCCACGCGTCGTCTTTCTTCTGGTGCGTACGTTTAAAAAGATCGTAGCACGTAGCCGGCGAACCCGTCTCCCACTCCTGTATTCAAATAGAATTTTCAAATAATTAACATTAAAATTAAATAAATAAATAATATATTATTATATTATAAATAGCCGTTACTTACTATATCCAAGGCATAGTCGATGGTAGATCTAGCACCCCCCGTGTGCTTCGACATCCCAGTCCCCGATCCAGCAGGCTCGCTCTGCACTGCTCGGATTTCTTCTTGTTCTCGGGCTTATCCCACTCAGTCTTCCAAGCCCTAGTTGAAATGGATGATATATAAGATACGATATAATTCATATGTTATAAATTAAAAAATTCTAATTTAATAAAAAAACACATAACAGAATCGTTTACCTATAGACCTCCTCGGTCAGGCACTCCGGCCGACCACCACCATGGGAGGCAATATGCTGCCTATACTCGTAAAGCTTCTTCATGTAAAGGTCCCCGATCATCGGAAAAAATACCTTCCGTATTGTTGCCTCACTCTACTCCTGCGGATCCCAATAACAAACCTCCTGCAAAATAAAACAATAATTACAATTCAATTGAAACATATAATTGTGTTTTTACGGTAAATACTAATAAATTTGGACACAAAATAATAATTATCTTAAACATCTCCCACCAGAACGCCTTAATCTCCTTAGGGACCGTCTTATAGCACCACCCGGCAGGATGGAGATCCCTCTCAAAGATGATACGGAGGAGAGTGGACACCCTCCCCGATGTGCTGTGCAGCCTGTATTCAATTGTATTTTTATTTTTTTCACTCGGTAAAAATTAATCATAATGATAATTATAATTTTAAAATCATTGATTTACTTACTTCGCTCCTGCAATATAAACCTGAGTCATACCCCTCTGCGGTGCTACCAACTTTCATCGGGTCCGTGATGTACCTGCGTCGGACGGGGTCTGTGATGAAGGTGTATGCGACGTCGGGGTCTGCGTCGGGGTCTGCGTCGCTAGATGATCAGTCCTGAGACCCATGTAATCGGTGTCGAAATCAGCTAAACGATGAGCCGACCCCATATCCGATCGACCTACGCTACCGGATCCTCGACGCAATGGCATCTGATAAATTTATTAGATAATAATATGAGTATTTTACAAAATACCAGTATATATTAGACACCAAACGCATTAATAAACCCAAATTAAAAAAAGTAGTTATAAAAAAAGTGTGTTTTACAATAAGAATAAATTACATATATTTCAACCAAACTAATCACTTTCGCTATTAAATGTATCATCAAACTCATCTTCATCCGTATCTTGATCCGTATCTTGATCGGTAAGTAACTCTTCTTCTGTATCATCATTTGTCTCGTTATTACCAAGTTCCTCCGCGTAATTATCATTGAGGTCGTGCAACTGAAAATCGACATCGTCGAGTTGAATCGGACTGCGTGTATCTATAGCTWCCTCTTGAAATGATTCTTCTGGTAGAGGCTCGATAAAKTCGACATTTGATCTCGCCTTAATTTTACACGTTGCCCACCAGTCCAATTTGTCTCGTCTCAAACTTGGGTATACACAGTAGTATACTTGTGCAGCTTGGGAAGCAAGTACAAAAGGTTCATATCGATTGAATCTACGCTTATGATTGATATCGACAATCTTATAATTTAGATGGACTTTTGTGCCTGCACTTGTTGGATCGAACCATTCGCAATTGAACAATAGTGTGTTTTTCTTCATTCGGCCGGTGTATTCGAGCTGCACAATTTCGGTGAGACGACCGTAATAATCATATTTGGTGGCCCCAATAGTTGACCCTTTAATACATACTCCACTGCTCGATGTTGCTTTGTTAGATCCGTGCTCCAATGTGTGAAACCTATAACCATTAATCTTACATCCGGTATACGTTTTCACACATCT
Source organism: Phtheirospermum japonicum (assembly GCA_014905375.1). Lineage (NCBI taxonomy): Eukaryota > Viridiplantae > Streptophyta > Magnoliopsida > Lamiales > Orobanchaceae > Phtheirospermum > Phtheirospermum japonicum. The sequence goes on from BMAC01000363.1 coordinate 845,369, forward strand.
TGATGGACCCTCAGCTAGACTCCTAATGTTCTCGTCGATCACATTGTTCAAACGATCTCTAGCCTATGACATTGACAAATTATTTTTAATTTTGGAAATATAGTWTATAAATAGATACCATAATTATATGATATGCATCTCGGTATCGAACGTCTTACATAATGTTTGAACCAATTGGCAAATTCATTTTCCAATTTTTCATTGATCCAATCTTCATTAATATTTGGGTGGATACGTTGAATGCTCTTCGTGTAAACACTACATATAACGTTACACAATTCAGAGAAAAAGTATTAGTACATCTATATATATGTATAAATTGACATTATAAATTGGAATGAGTATTCATACCCAATATAGTCCTCGACCTCCACACAATTTAGCAACACGTAGATCCTTGCGGCGTTGTATTCTTTTTCGCTTAGAAATCTTTTTCCCTTTGCACCAAACGTCTCTCCACATTTTTTAAACACCGAGGGAATTTCATCACCGCCATCGACACAATTGCGAAAGTCGTCATTTCTAGGCATATTTGTTCTTTTAGTTGAAACATGATCTTCGAAATAGTACAAACTAAAATTTGAAGCCTCGTCGACCAGATATGCGTTTGCTATCGACCCTTCGACACTCGCCTTATTTTTCACGCTGTTCTTTAGTTTGCGAAGATATCTCTCGAACGGGTACATCCATCTATAATGGACTGGGCCAGCAATTCTCGCTTCATACGCAAGATGAACGGGCAGATGCTCCATCGAGTCAAAAAAACTTGGAGGGAAGATCAGCTCCATTTGGCACAATATTAACGGAATGTCACGCTCAAGTCGACTCATATCTTCGGTACGAATGATTGTTGATGTGAGATCTTTGAAAAACAAATTCAACTCGGTTAGAGCCTTCCACACATTCGGAGGAAGCAGTTCACGAAATGCTATTGGTATCAACCTCTGCATGAATACATGACAATCATGACTCTTCATCCCGATCAGACGAGATTCCTTCTTGTCGACGCAACGCCCCAAATTTGATGCGTACCCATCTGGAAATCGAAGAGATTTCACCCAATCGCAAACGGCAGCTTTCAACGGCTTGTCAAGTGTGTAACATGCTTTAGGACACTTTCCTAATGCGTCTGCATGAAGTTCGGGACGATGACAGTATTCTGCTAACTCATATCTTGATATTACAGTGTCTTTTGTCTTCCCTTTGACATTCATCACCATGTTAAACACATTATCAAAAATATTTTCCTCAATGTGCATAACGTCTAGATTATGACAAATCAAGTTAGTGCTCCAGTAAGGCAAATCCCAAAAAATACTTCTTTTCCTCCAACCACTATTCTTCGCTATTAGTCCGTTCACATATTCTTCATTTTCATCGGTTACCTTTAGAAGTCCTAGTCGTTCAATTTCGGCCAAAATCTCTGTTCTAGAACGCACGTCAGCGGCAGAGCTTCAACCTTTCTATTTTTCCTAAAAGTTTTTTTTATCTTTACGAAGTCGATGATCACATTCTAGAAATTTACGATGGTTATCAAACCATGATTGTTTCATGCTCTTTTTCAGGGTAAAAGCGTCTGAACGCTCCATGCAATATGGACAAGCCATTCGAACGGCCGTATGACTCAAACTTTTGTGCACCCTTTTTAATAAATTAATTTAAAACACGTCAGTTTGCTCGCAAGTGTATGAGGTAACTGTAGGGTGATGAGTTTGACTCGAGTCATATCTCTCGAGGAAACAACTGTTCGGTCTTTCAGATGTTTTTCTCAATTTACGAATAAACATACATATTACATTGGGGTTTTAAAAGATTTGAATTGATCATTATGAACTAAAGCAATAATTAAACTAAAACTAATTAAACTAATTACTCTAACTAGATTATCAACTACGAGCAATAATTAATCTATCAATAAACGCAACCAAAGATTAAAACTAATTAACGAATCTAAAAGCATGAGCATAAGAAATTACCACTAAGCAATGAATCATAAGAATCTAAGATTAACGAATAACTAAGCATAAATCAATCGCATAAATCAACTAAATTAACCAATATCCAATAACAAGCATAAACGATTAAGCTAATTAAACTAGTTCTAGCATTAACTAAGAATTAAACTAACAATTAAACTAGAAATTAACTACTAAATTAACTAAGAGTTTAGAGAACTTATTGAAACTAATAAAAGCAGTAAAAAAGCTCCAGCTATTCCAGAGGTTGAACGTTGATCTTGGGCGAAGAATGAATCCCGAACTCGAATTCGATGTTTTGGACGCGTTGTTCTTCGATCCTTGATCTCCGTCTTCAAATCTCGTTATGAGATGTGGAATTATGTGTATTATCAGCTCAAATACCCTAGGGGGTCGTGTCTCTTCTCCAAAATCCGAAATAATGAGGGTTTATATAGATTTTGCATGACTTGGCGCATAAGAAACCCTAAAATTCGAATTCTGGGCCGTCGCGTCGACGTTGCGTCGACTGACGCATGCCGGTGCTCGGCGGGACTCGGCAGACTTGGTCGGCAGGTGTGCGCGTCGGCTGGGCAGGTGCGTCGACGGTGTGCGTCGACATCGACGCTTTAGCAAGTAGCGTCGGCAGTGCGTCGATAGTGGTGCGTCGACATCGACGCTTCAGCAAGTAGCGTCGATGTTGCGTCGACTGACGCGGTCATAACTCGCGTCGACGGTCGCGTCAGTCGACGCGACTGCGCGTCTGTCTCCAATTCTCGATCTTTTGCTACTCGTTTCACCGGAAAGCTTGTTCTTCACTTCTTGAACATCGAACCTCATCTATTACGCGTTAAGCTCTTCCGGTTACTTAGCTGTAAAGTGAAAAACAATGAAATATCACCTACTTGCATCAATTACGATCAAAATGCGGTAAAATAAGCTGGAGTTATAAAAATACAAGATTAAGCTTAAATCGTCCAACTTACACCAAAAACAAATAGAAAAACGTACTAAAATACTAATAAAAATAAGGACAAATCTACTCTAATCAACTACCCCACGCTTTATTGGTTTGTTCGTCTTCGAACAAACGATAATTTCAAAATATAACTAGAATGAAAATCAGTTCAAGTAAAGAGTCGTGCGTTGCTACATAGATAATTTTGAAAATATAGGTACAAGTCACACAACGTCAAACACTCAACCCTTATTATATTGTCGCTCCAAAATAAAATCATGCTTCCTCACGAAGGATAATATATATAAGTATGCTCAAAAACACTCAAGTATTTTTTGCATGGGACGTGTATACACTCAAATCATACAATTACATGCACAATAATAAGCACATAAAATCAATCTCTCTTCAATCGCAAATTAAGTGTGCTGTCAAAACTAAGAATCAGTAAAGGTCTTCGCGGGTTGTAATGTAAGGCTCTTTGGACGGGTATGGAATATATAAGTCGTGTGGCTAAATAACTCACCCAACCTAATCTAAGCAAKTTGCTTCACCTCGCTCAAAAATAAAAACCTCACTTAACTCTCATAACGTAGCCTTTCAAACATAGGCTATTCCTCAACTCAAAAACTCGTAAACCGACTGAAAGCTCAAACCACTTAAGCACAATTGAAGCTTATAACATGCTTCTTACACAACTCTTGCCTTCTAAACATTAGGCTTCATAAAATAAACAATTAGACTCAAGCCTTTACAAGCGCGT
>BMAC01000363.1:871296-896440 GCA_014905375.1 Phtheirospermum japonicum
AACCGTTGACCGCCGGTTCAAACCGGCGGTTCGTCCGGTTCGCCCGAACCGGTGGGCATGTCTACTGCATGGTGTACCCGGCACCAAAACGAGCGCAACCCTGCATTTTCATGTTATTTGAAACCCTCTCAACACACAAAAATAAGGATTGCGGATTTCAGGTTAGAAAGAACAATCCCATCCTCTGGAAAACCACCGCAAAGACTATCAAGAAATCCATAAAAATTCCACAAAATTTTATAAGTGGTGCTTCGATTGTGATTCGAGGCCACAGACTAAGCCCGACGTCTAGAAAATATATCGTTTTCTCCAGTTTTTCCAATCAATTTTGCAAATGACTATAGCTAAAATTATAAACTCGTCATAAATCTTATTTATTTCGCGTGTGTTTCAGTTTGTGTTTTGATTGTACTTCATTTTGGTCCATCACGAAGATTATTCATTGGCTTTTAGTTTTTTGGGTTTCAATTGATTTTGACGCACTTTCTGCTTTTAATATTCAAATGTGTTTTGATTAACACTAATATAAAAATATTTTATTTATTTGTTTTTTCTATCGATTTTATTTTGATTCACGTTTACGTTACATAAGTTTTTCATTATACATCACTATGCAGTTGTGTGTACATCGCATGTCCGCCATTTGCTTTGCTTCCCTTTCCATTGTCTTGTGTCATTTGTCAGTTATGCATACATCACAATGTCAATTTGTACGCATCCGGAAACCGTTGACCACGGTTCAAACCGGAACCGCAACCGCAACCGCCGTTAAGGCGAGCCGGTTCCGGTTTCTCCATACCCCAAACCGTAAACCGGCGGTTCAAACCGCCGGTTTTAAAAAAAAAAAATCAGTCGATCGACTTCCCCTCAGTCGATCGACTTCCCTCAGTCGATCGACTGAGTCGTCAGCGAGCCGTTTGAAATCAACGGTCTTGATCTTGTGACCGTTGATGATCAACGGTCGAGATCAAGTGACCGTTGATTCAAACCGCCGGTTCGACCCTAAACCGGCGGTTTGGTCCAAAACCGGTGGTTAACCGGCGGTTTATCCGTTTTTTTTTTTTTTTTTGATTTTTTCACTCCTATTCCTATAAATACCCTCATTCCCAACTTATTTCTCTCACACCAATCTCTCATCTTCTATAATCTCTCTATTCTACATTGCCCTCTTTGCAAATTTTGTGATTTTTCAAGATTCTTTAATTATTATACATCAAGCCTTCCTAATTCCAAACTAAACTTAATTAAGTTTAGTGTTATAATTCCAAATATATTTCGTAATTTATAGTTATAATCCTAAATTTATAATCCTACTACTTTAGCCACTACTACTCTTTCTTATTTTTTTGTATTAATATTAACTTCTAAAAAAATGTCAAGCCGTGGAGGTTCTTTCTCGTTCCCGTCGTTCCGATAAGGGGAAGAGTATCGCACTCGATGACGACGCCAATGTCCATCCCATCGGCTTATCACAAGGCAACACTCCTTCGGTCGGTGACTACAATCCCAATCGCATCGAAATTGACGAAGATTGGAGTGATACCGACATTGATCGATGTTATCGAGCCGCCGCCGCCTTTGCCGGTGAAGACGTGCCGCCCATTGAAGAGGAGGATGAATTGCCTCCTCCAAGAAACCCAAGAACTCGTTCTCGGGCAACAACGGAGTTAAAATCCGACATTTTCAAGAAACATTTTCAAAAAATCGAGATCCCGCCACCCGCAAACGAGCCACAACCGGAAGACGGCAAAAAACGAAAAAGGAGGTACCGTGTCACCTTGCAACTATTGTACATCATCTTACCAATTTCTAGAAGGAGGAGGATATGGGAATATGCACAACCATCTCAACAACAAACACCCCGACAAAGTCGGCATCGATAGGACTCAAACGCAATTACAAGGAGGACAAGTAAGTACGAATTCATCTTCTTTATTTACATATTCCGACGCTACTCATAGAAAGGAATTAGCAAAATTTGTTTCTTCTAAGTTTTTTTAATGCTGTAGTTTGACTTACTACAAATAGCATATGCATCTCTCAATGGGTCCGAAGGCTATTAATGATTGAACTCATGTGGCAGCTCAAACGATCTCGAACTACAGCTTCAGGAATTATTTGATGCAGTTAGGACAATGATTAAATTGGGAAAGGAAGATGATGCTGTCGATTTGCTTCAAGCAAATTACGAACGTGTAATGGAACAGCTGGATTCAGGAGCTAGAAGTGTAGAAGAAGCTGCGGTTCTTGATGTCATAGCTTTAGGGTACATGGCCCTCGGAGACTTAAGGACTGTAGAGTCCCTAATGGATGCGGTAAATTTAGTTTTCAGAATATTTACCCTTTGGGGGCTTTGGTTTCAGAGTATTAAGGCTTTTTAACTACACAAAGGGGACTAAGGGTGTGATTGGATACCATTTTGTTTTGAAAATTTTGGAATGAGAGAAAAATAATGATTGGTAGTTAGATTTATGTGAGTGGATGAACACTGACGTTTATGGGAAAATGTGTAATAATAATTAATGATTATTTATTTTTCGGAAAATGAGTTGATGTGATTGTGGGAGAGAAAAAATGAAATGGATGAATGGTTTAAATTTTCAAATCTTTTTTTAAACAATCTCAACTTGGGATTTTTTTTCCCCAAATGAATTGATATCCAATCACACCCTAACCTTCTTCATAATCTCTGTTACCAAATACAGTGTCTTGTTTAATTACATACACTCTGGACATCTTATCATGTTGACTTGTGGTCTCTTGAATCTGATTCCAGTTGCATAAGATTGTGATTGGGTTAAATGACGAGGAGCTGCTTCTTGATTCGATACTCATGCACATGGGAAGTATGTGTGCCAAGTTGGAAAAGTTTGAGCTGTCTGTTCGTTTCTATAGCAGGTCCCTGCAGATTTTGGAAAGAAAATACGGCAAGTTAAACCTTGAATATATTTTATTTTATTTTATTTGTGCGTGTGTTTTCCATGACATATTGCTTTTGCTTTTCTTGGTGCTTTTTATTAGCATATATTGCGACTCTTGGTTTCAGTCACTTGATTGCATCATTTTGCAATATTTTGGCAACCGATTTGCATCTTATATGAAATTTTGTTTTTGCATCTAGGAACTAAGAGCTCATTCCTTTGTACTCCATTGTTGGGAATGGCGAAAGTTATGGCGATTAGTGGAAAAGCCACCGAGGCCATAGAAATGTACCAAAAAGTTATTGGAATATTAGAATCTAGTAGAGGAGGAGGGGAGGACGAGGAAGTGATTGTGCCGTTATGCGCGCTGGGCAATCTACTAATGAAGGAGGGTAAATTTTCAGAAGCTGAATGGACGTTCAGTAGGTTAGCACATTGTATCATGCATTGAATTTTTTTTACATATATTCTGATAACTAACTTTCCCCCCCCCCCACCCCCCACCCCCCACCCATTTGCATCAGAGTTGTAAATATTTATATCGGGTCATATGGGGAAAAAGATGGCAGAGTGGCAATGGGCTATGTGTTCATTGGCCAAGGTGAAATGTGCAAAAGGTAAATTAGATAGTGACACTATTTATTTACAATATAAAGCCTTAATATCAAGTTAGGTGAAGTCAGTTGAGTTTTATTGTGCTGATCTTTGCTTTAATTTAAGTTCGTGTAACTTGAAAACTTAGAAAACATCATACAAACCTTCTTGCTTGTCACTGCAACCCATAGGGTCCATTCCTCTAATAAAACTTTTTTTTTTTCTCCCGCAGGAAATGTGAATGAGGCCATTGATTTGTACCAAGAATGCTATCCAAAACCTCAGGGATTCGAAAGACAATGGCATTGGATGATGAATTCATGGAGAAGATGAGAGTAGACCTTAGCTGAACTACTTCATGTAGTGGGAAGGTTGGATTTCTTTCTTCTTCTTCTTATTTTTAAAATTATTTTTGAGGCACTGATTTTGACTGGTATAGTAAGACTCGGATTAACATGTTTAAATCATTGTGCTCTTTTTTTTTTTTTTTCATTTTTGCAACTAGTAAATATGTTACAAGAAGTGTGCTCCCTCGGTTCTTTAAATGTCGTTTTAGAATTTGTGTTAAGAATTCAGGAACATATAAATTTGACTAATATACCCATAATTAATTTATGATATTCCTAATTAGTCTATCTTCCCTCTCTCTTCGTAATTATCTTATTACCATAAATTTTCTTGATTTCTTTAGATAAGTAGGGATAAATTTGGAATAAAGTGGTAAAAAGTAAAAGTTCCATAACGACAATTAATTTGTAACAAAATTTAGCCTCCAAAACGACATTTAAAGGGAACAGAGAGGGAGTATTTTATAAATTTATCAATAATTTTTACTGCAAGTTCCATATCAGTCCTTTTTATTTTTATTTATTATTTATCTTTTAATATGATTCTCGCAACTTGGTGTCTAATCAGAGGAGAAGAAGGCCGAGCCCTTCTAGAAGAATGCTTGTTAATAATTGAGAAGTCCAAAGGCAAAGATAATCCCAGCTTAGTTCCCCACCTTGTAAATCTTGCGACCTCCTATTCACGCTCTAAGAATTATGCCGAATCTGAGCGCTTGCTGCGGATAAGTTTACAGATTATGACGAAAAATGTGCCCCCAGATGACCCGTCTATCACTTTTCCCATGCTACATTTGGCAGTTACTCTCTACAATCTACACCGTGATGAAGAAGCAGAAAGGCTTGCTATGGATGTTCTATGCATCCGTGAAAAGGCATTTGGAAATGAATCTTTACCAGTTGGTAAGTCATATATATTTACCTTTCTTTCTCCTTTAATATAATTGTCGTGTCGATTTGTATGAGGGTTATTTACAAAGAATACCTTGAGGTTTAGTTTAATGAAAAAAATTAAAAAACAATCTTTCGAATTTCGGTTTTACAAAATGTGCCCTCAACAAGGTATTTATTAAGGAGATACAAACCTCAAGAGGTATTTGTAAGGGATTTGTAGTTTTTGTGATTATCTCTTTTTCTAAATGTCAAATTCTGTAACATATGGGACTCTACCATAAAGTCCAGGTTTGTCAAAATCGCGACCCAAATCGTTAACTGAATTGGAATCATGTAAAATCATATTTCGAACCGTGACAGAATCGTGTAGAATCGTACGATCCAACGATATGTATGTATATATATATATTGTTTTTATTTTTTTGCCTTTTTTTCTTTCCTTATGATTTACGATTCCGATTTTAAATCTTATTTTCCTCATTTGCCTTGACCTTTTTTTTTTTTTTTTTTTTTTCTGAAACGGATATTAACAGGAGAGGCACTTGATTGTTTGGTGTCCATTCAAACACGACTAGAGAAGGACGACAGTGAGTTGGTGGAGCTGCTCAAGAGAGTCTTAAAAATTCAGGAAAAAGCATTTGGGGGCGATAGCGAAGAGGTTATGGAGACACTGAAGAAAATCGTGCATTACCTGGACAAATTGGGGATGAAAGATGAGAAATATCCTCTGCAGAGGAGATTGTCCGTACTGAGAAACAGACACAAACAGATGGCTCTATATTAGTGGCCCTCGTCCTAGATAAATTGGACTTCAAATCTGAAAACAAGCTCTTCAAGTCACATGCCGCGAAAAAACTGCAATTCTTGATTTTGAACGTTGAGGTATGAGCATTTCGAGTCCATTTGATTTTTTATTTTATTTTTTGAACTTCATTGAAACTTTGGTGAGCAATTTAAAAACCAATTTTCAATAGCAGGGTATCCGTTTTTTGGAAGCTCAGAGCGTAACATGCACGTTTTATGGTACGTTTGTCGGACAATTGCTTACTCTCTTTTATGTGAACATGATTAGAAATTCGAGCATGCTTATTAGGGCTTGTTTGCTTTTGTTGATAGGTTTGGTTAAATTTTGTATATGGAAATAGAATTGTATAATTCCATTTTTTTTTAAATGTAATATAGGGTTGTGATAATTATTACTAGCAAAATGTATGATTACAATACATTACGTATGATTATCTAGGATTGGATATCACAATTATGAGTTATTTTTTCAAGGGCCCGGAATTGTATCATGGGCTTGGGTCCAGGGACCTGATTATGAGCCCTTAGTTGATCATTTCAATTCTGCAGTTTCTAGAATGTATCAATAAGAAAGCCCAAAAAAAAGAGTGTTTTTTAGAGTGTACTACGTAGTTTTCTAGAACATGTCATATATATGTGTACAGCAATATTGTTGTGAATTGTAAATTCTTGGTCTAACTTTATTTGGTGAACAAATTAAGTGGTGATGATTGTTGTCTGGGCTGGGCCTGGGCCTTTGGATGAAGACAAGTGAGTCAGCTCCCTCGTGTCACACCTCTGCGCTTTATCCCTTCACAGCCACACATCATGCTATATCTTCCAAAATATTAACTACACATCCATAATATGATTTTACAAAGTCGGACGAGTTTTTATTAAAAAAATGATAGTTGCCTTGATTACATATTTATTTCCTGTTAACATGCACTAAAGAAGTCAGACTTTTTTATGGAGTAGTTTGAGTTAGCTGCCCAAAGCCGACCATGGGTACATGACTTTCGACGGACCACTCTTTATCTGCCACGTACCCAACACCTTCCACCGGCATATTTTAATAAATATAAAATTGGGCTTTTTCTTGACAAAAACACTTTTATTTTATCAGTCCGTGTTTCACATTAGAAATGTAAATATATTGATTTTTTTAATTATGTTTTACTTAAATTGGGAATTTTAATATGGATGATATGAAACTTTTCATTTTTAACGCTCTTTGTTATTAGAAATAATTATTGTTTAATATCCAAGTAACTAAATTTTGAATATTTTGTTTCTTATTAGAGCTCAATAAAAAGAAAAGAAAAAAAAAAAGGGATGAAATACATATTGAAAGAAATAAAAGACGATAATATGCTATATGCTTTAAGAGGTACAAATTCTAACACAACTCAAATTCGATAACAGACAAAGTGTAAATGAAACTAAAAAAAGACTACTATTCAATTTTCAATCCAATATGTGAAGAGCGTTTGGACCAATATCTTTTGAGCCGTGATTTGTTCTACTTACATTACATAGTCATAAGATGAGATTCAAGTAAGGTCAACAGTACATTTGACCATTCCATTGTCGCAAGTCTTAAAGTATATTTCTCTTACGGTCTGGTTTTAAGAATTGTAATACAAAATTGAACTGAATCATTAGGTGTGTTTGGATGTCATTTCATTTTTTTAAAGAGATATAATATCGATGTTTAAAAAAAACAGAATAAAAAAACTTGAGAGTCAACACATATAAGAAGAAAATGTTAATGTAATGACTGTATGATTGTAAATAAAGTTAATATTGAAATTTATGAAATGTTTACATTTATTTTTATTTTTTTTCAAATTTCGGTTAAAGTGATTGATGGAAAAGAAAACGCGGAAATAAATAGTATAATTTTTTAAAAGAATCTAAAAAAAATAAAAATCATGCACCAAAATCTCAGTGCGAGATTATATCCAATTAGATTGCCATTTTGGACCCAACGTTTTGACTCAAAATGTAAATTAAATAAATAAATAAACAAAATATAAAGAAATGTCAATTTACAGCACAATATAGCAGGCATGTGGTATATAATGCATAATCACCTCGTTGCTAGAATCTTTCAATTTTTCATGTTCCGTTGATACGAAACTCACCCGTGTTCTCCCTTTCTCTTCCTCCATCCCTCTCTAGAATTCATAGTTTATCTGCACACAATAAGCGCGAAAAATGCCGTTCTGTAACGTGGACGCCCATGATAACAAAGATGGGGGCGCATCAAATTGCAGCAGCGGAATCAAGATTTTCTATAGAACCTACGGCCAAGGACCAATCAAAGTTCTTATGATCATCGGTGAGCCTTTTCATTTTTAAAAATAATAATTTTTGGGTGTAAAGATTTGATCTTTTCCTGATTGTGCAGATATGTTTTAATTAAGTTTTGTGGGTCTTGGGCGCCTTTTTCTTCTCCATGATTTTGATTTGTTCTGTAATTTTATTATTGAAATGGGTTTTGGGTTGAAATTTGTGATGAAACGCCAGGATTGGCTGGGACCCACGATTCTTGGGACCCGCAGATAAAGGGTCTGGTCGGAACGGTGACTCCGAACGACGATAAATCGCCGGCCGATGATCGGAGCAATGAGAGCGGCGGAGGAGTCGCCGGCGTCGAGGTTTGTGCTTTTGATAACCGTGGAATGGGTCGGAGCTCCGTTCCCACCAAAAAATCTGAATACACGTGGGTATTACCAGCTGTTATATATTTTTTTAATTCCAGAAAAAGTTTTTGTTTTTTTTTTCTTTTGCTTACAAAGGATAGAGAACTTCTTTCTTTCGGGATTGTACTATATTTAGAAGGCAAATTTGAGTTTTTGTGTTTTTCTTTAATAATAATTCTGTGCGCGTGTTGTTAAATAGTAGAATAACATTGATATTTTAAATGTGAACTTTCTATTTGTGTTGTTTATATAAAAAACTCGAGTCAATTGGTGAAATGGTGTCAAAAACTTGTGGGATTGGCTTTTTTTAAAGATGTGTGGGACACAAATGGCAATTGGGTTCAGTTGAGTTTAGAATTGGTGTTGACAAATCATCAAAGATGCTTGAAATGAAGATATTGGTTTTGATATAATCTGTATATTTGAAAATTAACAAAGCTTAATTAATATTAAGTGTATCATTTGCAGGACGACAATAATGGCAAGAGATGCAGTAGCTCTAATGGATCATTTGGGATGGGAAAAAGCCCATGTATTTGGCCATTCAATGGGTGAGCCATTGACTTTGAATTCCTAGTTGGCATTATTGACTCTAAAATATCTTGAAACTTGTATTATCAATTTATTTCTCCTGATATAGTGAACTTAAAAGATGTTTGCAAAGAGCTGAAGTGTGGATGGGTTGATTAACCCAGTTACCTTAATTAGTATATTTGAATATTCATCTTGAATTCAGTCTTATGGTTTAAGTTTGCAACAAGTTATATCTTGATTTTTTTTTCTTCTAAAATTTTAAAAATGCAGGCGCTATGATTGCTTGTAAGCTTGCTGCCATGGCGCCCGAAAGAGTTTTGTCTTTGGCTTTGTTGAATGTTACTGGTGGAGGTTATGAATGCATACCAAAGGTTTTCTTTTTTCTTTTTTTGTTCTATTTCCCTAAAAAAAAATTAATTTCTTTTATTATTAATAATATTATTAATTATTTATTGGCCTAGAAATCCTCATATTATATTTCCATATATGCATTTCAGTTTGATCGTCAAACATTGTCGATTGCAATGCGTTTTTTGAAGGCAAAAACTCCTGAACAGAGAGCCGCAGTTGATTTAGATACTCACTACTCACAGGTAAGGAAAAAATAAAAAAGAAAATGAAACTAAGCGAGATAAACCCTCTTTCTCTTGTATTTTCTTGATTTAGAAATGAATTCGTTGTGTGCCCTTTTTGCAGGAATATCTCGAAGAGTATGTTGGACATAAGACGAGAAGATCAATCTTATACCAAGTAAGGAACTGCAAAGCGTAACAAATTTTGAGACGAAAAAAACTTGATTGTATACTTGCAAATTCGGTGTTCTCATTTTTCGAACATGTTGTATTATAATTCTGTGATGTATTTTGTTTTCTAAAGCCATTTACTTTACAAATTGAATGGTCTAAAATTGCAATTTTAGTCCTTTAACTTGTTCAAGTTCGGTCCTTGACGATTATGCCCTTGTCAAAATAGTAATTATTTCATATTTGTAATCTTCATCGGAATCTTTGGGTGTTTTGGCATTTAAGGGCATTTATGGGAATATATGGTATTGCTATCCCAATATTGTTCGGGGACCAATTTTGCAATTAATAGCTTTTATCTGATTGTAGTGGCTTACTATACATGGTGAACAAATAGATAAGTAAATCATAAGAAGAAGCATTTGCAGTGAGTTTCAAAATGTTATAATATACAACATATTACTTAAAATTGTACAGGAATATGTAAAAGGAATATCAGCAACTGGTATGCAATCGAGTTATGGATTTGACGGTCAGATTAATGCTTGCTGGACTCATAACATGTCACGAACAGAGATAGAGTCGATTCGTGTCGCTGGATTTCCAGTATCAGTAATTCATGGCAGGTAAGCTGAGTTTTTAATGGATCATATGAGCTATATTTTCTACAATGACCAATTATTATTATTTATTTTATTTTACTATTTGGTGTAGACATGACGTTATTGCTCAGATGTGCCATGCACAACGACTTGCAGAGCAATTGTATCCTTCTTCAAGAATGGTTGAGCTTAATGGTGGACATCTAGTGAGCCATGAGAGAACTGAAGAGGTAAAAAACTAGTTTATGTAATTTGGGAACGATAAAAATAATGTTGAAAATTGTATTTAATATTATTGGAAGACTGTTTGCTGTTCATTTGGAAAGGAAATCAGAAAGTTCTCATGTTATATAAATTAAGGGATAATTTCAAAAACCACTAAATTTAGCCTAATGACAGAATATAAAAATAAAATGTCAGTTATCTTGTAATCACGAATACACCCTTGAGGTTTGAATAATTGCAAAGTTGTAAAAAGAAACATGTCAGTGGGGCATCTGTAATATAAAAGAAATTTCAAGTAGTTTGAAATCACATGCTACATCTTTAAATTGATTATGAGTATTACGGTTAAAATTTCAGGTCAATAAAGCTCTTATTGATTTGATCAAGGCATCAGAAAGTACGATCAAACTACACGAATGGACAAATTTGTCCAATAAAAGCAGTGGTACTCAAACACAACTATTTTTTCATCGTTTTTATTATTATTATTATTATTATTATTATTATTATTATTATTATTATTATTATTATTATTATTATTATTATTATTATTATTATCCCAGGACAAAGTGGGTTGGCCTAGGGGTAAAGGCGTCCACTACCTAGGACCGAGGTCCCGGGTTCGAGTCCCAGTATGGGGGTAGGAGTGAAATCCTTGGATCCTCTTAAACTAAAAAAATATTATAAAATTGTCTGAATATCCCAGAGAATTTACTAAATGTAAATTTTATTTTCAGGGTGTAAAGCTACTCGGATATCATTATGGAGAGCAATCAGTTCATCGTTCATTGTTGAGAGTGTAGAGAAGCTACGTTTTTTCCTAGTTTACTTTTTTGGCCTTTTTGTATTTGCATTTGAGCACTTAAGAAGAGGTGTGAGGAAGCTTAATCCTGTCAGGGTTGGATCTGCTCTTACTTAAGCTAACATCGATTTTGAGCTTTCTTTTACGGTAATATCCTATCCCTTAATTTTTATTTTTATTTATTTATTTAATTTAGTTTTTTACAATTTGCAACCTCAAAGCTCAAAAGGACGTGGGTATTTTTGTAATTATGGTAAAACTCAGGGGGATTTTTGTAATTATGGTAAAACTCAGGGGGATTTTTGTAATTGTCTATTAATTACCATTGAAACAGCTTACCTGCTTATGCCACAAAAACTCTGAAGCACTTTGTTTTTCTTCTGCGTGCAGGGATTTTTCATTCTTCTTCTTCTTTACAATCACCTAAAGCTTTGTGTCGATCCTGAAACCGATTAAGTTATAGCACACAAAATAGGTTCGTTTCAAATGAAACGATGATTATAAAACAATTTGAAATGAGGGCGATGAGAAGTTTGGGGTGCAGCAAGCTGTCTCTTTTCGGCAAGGCCAAGAAAGTGAGAAAAGGCTGCAGCAAGCTGATCAAGAGAAAATGAAATCCATTAATTGTACACTGTAATTTTTTTTAATAAGAAATTAGATGTATACACATTTGATATTTCATTTTGAGATTATGTATGGGAAATGTGAGTTATTGTTATTGTTTCTTGATTATTTACTGTGAAATTTTTAATTTATAAGTTACTCCATTCTGAATTCCAATTTTCAGGTCTATCTGCAGACTATAGGGAAGTGTTTGCAAACTCTTTTTTATTGTTTTCAAATAAAAATCACTTTTTTATTATTTTTGTTATGAGCATTTTGTCAAAATTCATACGAGTAGTGTCATATAAGATGAAAAATATTGTAAAGAAAATATCCTCAGAAACATATATAATTAATCGCTGTGCATGTGTGTGTGTGTGTTTCTTATAAAAATTGTTAAAACATGGAATAATATATTATGAGGATCAATCCAGTTACTCACATTTCACCTTCTCTATAATAAGAAACTAAACAAATCTTACATAGATTTAATCAAAACAAAATTTAAAAATAAAATAAAAATCTTGAGAGATAAGCTTAGAGAATAAATATACTTATCTTGAGCAATCTTTTATCTCTTGCCCTCCTCAAAATTCTCTAATGCCTAAACACCAGTCTCAACTTGCGTATGTATACCCTGTCAGAGCACGTGCAGCCGTGTCAAGAGGCTGAGGGGGGTGGCGCCGGCGGAGGAGATGGGGTGAGCCACGGAGATGAAGAAAGTGAAAGAGGCCGTGGAGTGGCTTTTGTGTCGAACAAAATAATACGTGAAGCAATATTCTTTTTTTCCGGGTTAATAGTGCAAATATATATAGCAGTTGGGTCTATGGAGTAATATACCAGAAGAATATTCTAATATGCTTTTTTGCGCCCAAAACAATTTCAGCCGAACAAGCTTCCACAGTAAATAAACATAAAGTATTTAAATTACTAATATTTATTTATTTTTTGGTAAAAAAGGAAAAAACTTAAAAGAAAGGGTGCTTACAATAGATAATCCTTATGTTGTCTTTGTGTCTTAAAGAAGTTTCAAGATGAAATGTTCATTCTCTTTTATTCTCAATATAAAAACAAAATTAACAATAGAAATAAAAGATTTATTTGATTAAAATATTTTAAAAGATATATTTTTCTTTCTCTCTTAATTTTGTTTTTCGTTTGAAATAGGAGAGATGAAGGAAATCAAATCTTTTCGATCTATATTTTTTTGTTTTTATATTGGGATAGAGGGGATGGAAGATTTTATAAATTTTTATTCATCAATTATATAGTTATATTAATTATTTTTTTTATGTTAGGAATAAAAGAGAATGAATATTTTGACTTGAAATTTCTTTAGTCCAGTACTTAGTACTTAGTTAAGGTTATCATTGGGTATTGATAGTGTTTATAGAGATTTTCTAAAAGAAAATGAAAATTCTATAGTACCTTTAAAAGTTTCATTTCCTATGTAATTCTAATATCATTTTAATTTTTATACAGTGGTATAGATCAATAACTTTAAATACGAATAAAAAAAATTCAAAAAAATGAAATTCTTCTGTCATTGTTTTATTCTTCCAACTCTCAAACAGAGAGAAACAAAGAGAGAGAGAGAGAGAACCCGGTTCAATACCACGAGTTGAACCGAACCGGGCTCATCTTCACCAAACCGCACATCTTTTCCTAGTCGTCTTACAATTACCCTAGCGGGAACGAACAGAGCTGCTAAGAAAAACGGGGGAGGCGAGAAAGATCTTGATCTAAAGCTCCACCGGTCGCAAAGATGGAAACTTTAGTTGCTGACGTCACCCCAAATAAATGGGCTTTCAGTTGGTAATCTAA
Organism: Phtheirospermum japonicum; assembly: GCA_014905375.1. NCBI lineage: Eukaryota > Viridiplantae > Streptophyta > Magnoliopsida > Lamiales > Orobanchaceae > Phtheirospermum > Phtheirospermum japonicum. The sequence continues at coordinate 884,874 of BMAC01000363.1, forward strand.
TCTCTCTCTGTCTCTGTGTGTGTATTTTGAAGATTTTTGGGCGTTGCTCATGTGTTCATGTAGATTTTTTCCAGTTTGTTTGAAACCTTTTTCCCATTGCTGATAAAGATTAGATATTTTTTTTCTTTTGCTTTTACTTTGGAATTAATTTCAGAAAATTAGTTTGCTGTGTTAGAATGGGACCTGTCCAAAACTGAAAAAGCTGTGTATTTCTTTTATATAATTTACTAAAATATTAGCTATCAATTTCTAATATGTTTTCTGTTGTTTTTATTCCATCCACTGGATTTTGTGTACCAGGTCAGATTGCATAGACATTAAAAGATGCATATTTTGGCAATTTATTCATGTCCGAAATCAAGCTTGTTGCCTCTTCTTAAATTTGTTGTTTTCTCATAATCGGTAAAGATTTTTCGGATTACGGATCAAGAAAGCGTTGGCCGAACTAACTTTTACAGTCTATTGGAGAAATTTTGTGCGCTTCATATGCATATACATTGAGCCCATCTTCTTGTTTTTAAATTTTTTTATTTAATGCAAGTTTAGTGGCGCCTGCCTCATATGAAAACTGTTTAGGATTAACAGAGTCAATAAATAAGAATACCATATGCCAAACGAAGTAAACGTTGCTTGTGTACCCTGGACTTATATGGAGTCTTAACAAAATTGAGTATTTATCAGTTATAGTGTTATATTGTGTGATATTGTCATGTTTTTGTTGTCAGCAACTTGGAAGTGGATTATGAGTCTGATGAAATTGCCAGCATTGTTTACGCTACATTAACTGTTGATAAGGAGGTAGTGGCTATACCATACTAAACATTTTTAGTGTTTTTTGTTGTTTTTTCTCTCTGAAATTGTTGTTTTGATTGCAATAACAGTTGCAACCGGATAAGGTGAAAAGGCAAATGTCCGTTTCTAATGGGAAGCTTTATGTGTGAGTACTTATATATATGTGTGTGTGTGTATGGTGAAATAATTTGTTTCTCTTAATTTCTGGATTTATTTATTTTTTTCTTATTCTACCTCGTTTGTTTATGTAACAGTCATTTTGAGGCAGTCGAAGCAAGATTTCTTCGTGCGTCGTACAGTGCTTTTGTTGATGTTCTCACGCTCGCCACAAAGACAATCGAAGAATTTGGTCAAGGGATTAAACTGTGACATTTCAGTTATTTGCTTATTGAGATTATGATTTGATTCATGAATGGTTGTTGTATGGGTTCTCATTGTTAATCTGTATAATTAATTGCCAGTTGAATTGATTATACTTTTGATGTATTAATACTTTATTTAAAGTGTTCCACCTGCATCTTGTTACAACCTTCTTAGCAGTAAAAGGGATGGAAGATTCTGTGTGTTTAAAGTTGGAATAATTTCAATAGTTACCCCTTAGGTTTGCTCTAATTACAAAAACACACCCTTATCCTCTTTAACCTTTTGTTTTATTTTACAAGTTACACCCCCAAGGTTATTTGTTAGGTAAAACAGATTTCAAGGGGCATGTATAATGTTTGAAGAAGGTATCTGTAAGTTTTGTAGTTCATTATTTAACTACACTAACTCCAGGGGTAGATTTGTAATACTGCAATCAGCAAGGACTGGCAAGAGCATCTACCAACACTAATCTTTGCATTAAATTTTGATCAATATGTATGTAGTAAATTACACTTGTGATAAAAAAAAATGGTGGAAACAAAAAATCTAGAGAGAGACAAAGTAAAATAGCATAGCTGGTCTTAATAAAAAATCCCTCGAGCTTCTTTTCTTTTAGCCTCTAGATAAATTCCAATAATTAATATTCATCCAAATAAGTATACAACATATCATCTTTCTTCGACTTGCGCCGACTCAGTAACGATTTCAACAGACGTTTACTTTTGCTGGGGTTTTGCTCGCCGTCTCTCGGGCTTTCCTTCCCGACCCGAACCCGCATCGAAGCTGATTTTCGAGGATCGGAAATATACTGTCGTATTTGAAACAATACAGAGCCAAACACATTATTATTAAGCTCTAAAAAGAAAACAATGATAATAATAATAATAGAAAACGATCTTTTTAATTTTTTATTTACCGATTGTCTAGCGAGAGAAGGGTTTGGGGTGGTGGGACGGCTCCGATTAGGGGTGCTCGAATTTGAGCTTTTTGGAGTGGTGTGCCTACTTGAGAGCGATCCCGAACGCATGAGTGGGAACCGTTGTGGCGATGTTGCTCTCTTTTCTGATCATTAAAATGAAAAGAATAATTACAAAAATACCCTAAAGGTTAAGTCTAATTACAAATACCCCCTTGATATTTGCTTCTATTTTCAAATTGCACACTCGATAGGGAAATAAAACCTCAAGTGGGTATTATGTAATTTTCAAATTGCACCCACAGCGCTTGACCTAATTGTCTTGTATTTATTACCCCATTCATATGCAAAAAAACACTTCAAATTTTTTTTTTCAAATATATAATATCACGTTAGCCTCATAATTTTAAGATTGAATCAAACCGTGGGGGTATCATTGTAATTTTGAGAATAATCTGGGTTTTATTAATTAGATCAAACCTTGAGGGTACTTTTTGTAATTGCCCCTTTTTTGGAACTAGGCCAAACATCAAGCATAGTTTTTTTAATTGTCACTTAGTAAATAAAATATATATGTATATATAAAATAAAATAAAAAGTGAATGAGATGAGGATTAACAAACCTAAATCTTTATTCGGCACGTTATTGGAGAACGAGAAATTTCCGCGTTGGTCAGCAATTCTTGGAGAGGGGCCCGGAGATGGACCCTTACTGCAGGACAAATATTGCTGATAAGTGAAAAAAATTAAAATAATTGGTAAAATTTTTAATTTGTTTAAAAAAAACTCACCCGACTATAGATGGTGGTGGAGTTTCGCGGATCGTTTCTCGAATAGCTGCAAAAGTAATTAGCTCGTGAGAAAAAACACTTATGATAAAAGCTTATATATGAAGGTACCAAAGTGGCACTGAAGTGGATATTGAACACACGTTTACCGCTCTTAAATTGATGCCACTCGTCTCCATCATCTAAACTGCATCCTCGGTATTTTGATTTGGCGCGAACGGCCCCGTGCATAGTCTCTCCGACTAGACAAAAAAAAAAAGCATAGATGGAGTTTTATGTAAAAAAACATGTGATTATATTTAGGGATAATTACAAAACCTACCCCCAAGGTTTGAAGTATTTACAAAAGAACCCAACTTTGAAAATTACAAAACTACCCTTAGGTTTTGGTTCCGTTTAAATTTAGGCTCAAACATTAGTTGACTTGATTAAATAAGCTGGTGTCATCAAGTATTTTACAATTACACCCCTCAAGTTTTCAAATTATTACAAATAGCCCCAACTTCCGTCCAACTATATATAAGTTGAGTGGTTATATACCTGGCAAGATGTATCGTTTATGGTAAATGGGAGTGTTTATCACCAATGACTGCTGAGAAAGACCTTCACGGTCGACATATTCTTGGCACGTTCGCAGTCTCTAAATCACAGCATAAAAAATAAAATGTCAATACAAATTTACAGTAGATGAAATATCCATAACTTTCTTTTAAGCGGCTAATTTTGGTTTCTAATAATTATTTACTCATTACTTTCTTTAAGTTCAAGAGGCTCAGTTTATATATCCGTGGTTACTTGTGTCACTGAGAGCAAGAACGTAAACCAAAATTGAATGAAAGAAAAAACAATGAAAACTTTGCAACTTGTAATAATCGTTTTCATTCGATGATTTATTCATATTGATCCAAGATAATAGCAATTAAAAAATATACCTGCTCAATGCAAGACACGCGGAGCTCGGTTCCCGAAACCTCATCAACCTTTTCATCCAACATGTCATTGACCTTATAGGTCACAGAACCCAAATGGTCAACCGTATTGACAAGAGCTTTAATGGCATAATCTTTCAACGTATTCACCACTCTGCACATCCAAAAAAATGTTGTACGAGAAAAAAAAAAATAAGAAAAACAATCGTTCACTTGACAAAAATTAAAATTGATAATGAAATCTTCAATAATTATATATATATATAACTCACACATGCTTTTGGTCGTCATTAGAGTAAGACAACTCAAAATATTCTGCAGCTGAGTAGAGTTGTTTCCTAAGATTCTTCAAGTCCTGGGAAAAAATAAATACAAAAAATATTTAAGTCATTATATCCAAAATTCATCTAAATTTTGCTACATTATTTTAATAAAACTTGTTTACATAATTGCTACAACTGAGCCATCACCGTCGATATTCATGGCAAATAAGAGTACAATGATTTGACTAATTGAAGCTTGTAAAAAGAAAATGCAACTGTCCAAGAAGGACCACCAAATAATTATTTCTTTAAAAAAATAAAAATTAATAATTAATGATAATAAAGTGCTATAAGGAACCATTTAAGTACCTTCAAACTATCAGAAAAGAGCATACTTTGTTGCATAGACACCTCGTCGTAATTGGCTGGCTCACGAAGAAACGGCATTGAAGCCGTTGCAGTCATTGTCTCCATTTAAGGAGTGACTAAGAATAGTAGCTAAAATGTCCTTATCCTGTAACAACCATTCCCACCAGTAAAAACAAATTAATGAATCTGTGCTTCTAATCTTAGACTATAGAAACAATTACTTCTTTCTTGTTACATTCTTGACTCTTCACGCAAAATAAAAAAGGAGAAGAAGCATATTAATAGGTGGGTTTCAGATAAATGAAAAGGAAAATTAAACAAATGAAAAGCGTAATTTCAATTATTTTGCTTTTTCATAGAATCCCATCCCAAACTTGAAAAGCAGCAAACAAAAAATGAAAATATCAAAGACAAAACCAACAGAGTGCAGTGTAAAGAGACAATGAAATTGAAAGTGAAATGGGACAGGATAATGCTTTTTCCCATAAATAACAAACCCATAAATAATTTTTTTTTAAAAATAAAAATAAGCCAATCTTGATAAAACTTCTCCATAGTTCATCATTAACAGTATATTTTTGTGTGAAATTCTCAAAATAACACTCGATTCCTTAAACTTAGCAAAAAGTTGCATTCTTTATCACAAAAGTTTCAATTCACACCCAACAAATCAGCAAACAAATCCCATATAATATATACCCAAATAAAATTAAAACTAAACATTGATTCATTGTCTCAAAAAAGCTGCAATCTTTATTTATCAAAACCTCCCAATGGAATTCCAAAATTTATCAACATAAATTGAAATTAATACAAAAACATAGTAATAAAAAGGGCAAAAACCCAATTTGCAGAAGTGTAATCAAATCTCTGATAATCAATATTACTCACCTTAACCGTCCGGAATTAGAAACTATCTTTTTTGTCTCCCAAGCAATTAAACAGACAAGAAATAGTGCTGAAAATATATAGCCAACCCACAAAATCACTCACATTCAAAGCTGATCATAGATTGTGACTTTGAAGAAAGGAAAAAACAAGACAACACAAAATGGGCTTTTCTGACTAAACCCAAAGTATTTAAATGGGTTCTTTTTTTTTTCCTCCTTTCTATTTTGTTGGTGGGATATTGTGAAAAAGTGGAAGAAACAACTGAAGAAGAAGAGGAAGAAGACTACTCGTATAAGATTAAGGAAGGCACGTTTGTTGGGTATTATAAAGTGTGAGATAATTTGGTGATTTTTTTTTTTTAAATTTTTTTATTTTCCCAAGTTTTTCAACCCCTTTTTGGAGCAAGAATGGAGCTTAACATGTATTTTCTTTTATTGAGGGTTAAAAATTCTTTTCTAAATTCTAATCATTGCATTTCGTGGGACACCACTAACCCGTGAATTTTGTTGTTTTTTATTGAATAATATTAAACGCTTTTTGCCCTCAAGAACAGGGGAAAAGAAAAAAAGAACCACTAAACAGGAAAAAAAAAAAATTAAAAAATCTAATATCTCCAAAATGAAAGTATTTCTAAAATTTCTTAATAATTATTTACTGTTTTTCGTTTTGGTTTAAAATTTACAAATACTTCAGATAAGGGTTTTTTTGATTTTTTTTTATTTTTTCTGTGTGGAGTTAAATTTTAAAACTTAATTATTATATAAAAAGATTAATAATTTAATAATTAGATTTAATGGTTTGCATTAGTTCTGTTCAGTCAACCTCCCTCTAGCTCCGTTCTATACCCTGTGACATTTAATTCTAATTTACAAATTAGACTCTTGTGATATTATGTTTATTATTAGGTCTACACAAAGATAATTATAAGGTATTTATAGTATTTTAAGTGTTGTTTATATTTAATAGTTTTGAAAGATAACTGATATCTTTCCTTATGTTCTTTTTGATCAAATTTCGTTTAATTCTATTTGAACGCTGTACGCTTGTTCTAATCATTCACCTATTTAACACAATGTTATTTTTGGTAACTGTGTTAAACTTCGTGCATATAGAATTTAAATTATTTCTTTTTAGTACTAATATCATATCTAAAAAATCTGGAGTTGTGTTTATACTTTTATAGCATTTTGATTTATTTTTTTCCCCAATTATATTTTTTAAAGAAACTGGAAATTATTACTCCTATTTTACTCATTACCTCATTGGTTGTTTTGCCAAAATTGTGGGTATTTGTGTAGAAACTAACATGACTGTATTAATATGCTCTCTTTTGGATTTAAAGAATTATAGTAATTCGTTTGAGTATCCTAGATTTTTTACTATGATCTTCTTTTTCTTTTTTCCTTTTTTTTTTTTTTGGATTCGTCTTCCTTTATTATTACCTGATTGACTTGCTATTATTTGTCACCTTTACATCTCTTTCTACATTTTACACTCAATCCATCTTTAGAACCATAATAAAGTCGCATCACATTATCATCTTGTTTTTGTTTTTTCTCTTTCTTTTTTGTTTCTATTACTATTATTATCCCCACCTTGGACTTTGAAATTGATCGTTCTTAGTGACCTCAAATTTCTTAAAGCCTGATTTACTTGTGTACAAACAAGAGATAAACTCTTAATTGACCATGGCTAGGCTAGTCACGTTTGTGTTAGAATTCAACATACTTATGCAAAATGAGGAAGTAATTCTAACTTATAATTATCTTTTGAAACATAAAAATATTGTGTCAATTTACCTTATTAGTTTATTTATTTACTTGGTGTGTGTGTGTGTGAATTGGAAGCTCCATTAAAAAAAGGAAAAAGTGGCAATCAGTGAAGGTGGTCAAACTGTTCAAAAAAGTTTGGCATTTGAAAAAAAAACGTTTGATATTAGGAACATAATGGACCCCGCAATCAGTGTTTATTACTAGTACTAAATAATACTTTAACTTTCTCTTTTTGTAGATGGGAACATAACATGGAGGATTTGAAATCATGATTAGTTTGGTATAACATTTGTTTTTCTTCAAAGTAGGGTTTTTGGAAGTTGTTTTATTAATTTAATAATTAATCAGTGCCGTGAATGGCGGGTTGAATGTGGTGGGTATCACTAATAGTAATAAGGAATGTGTGATTGGTTTTAATTCGTCTCGCCCATTTGATCGTACGCCTCATGCTTGTTTAAAGTTGAGACATCAGAAATCATTATGTAAGCAGACACGTCAACAAGGTTGTTTTTTCTTTTTTTAATAAAATGATAATACTTAAAAATAAGATTATCATTTTTTTAGTATATTTTTATACTTATAATTATTAGAATTTGAATTGTTGCCCTCGTAACAATTTAAACACTTATTTATCTATTATTTCCAAGAGAAATTAAAATACGGGATCTAATTAAATCATCTCAAACTCGTTGCATTTAAGGCGGGGTAGCATAAATGGATATTTGTTTTTTTTTTTTTTAAGTAAAATGGTGAACGAGTATTTTGGTGATAGTAGCCGATGAAGCGAAAAGTATAATTATGGAAAGTCTAACAATGATAATTAATTTGACGTGTATTTTTTGTCAATTTATTCGCACCCATAACGTTGGTATATCAATTTTTTATTTTTTAAATTTAGAATTCACATATGGTTATTTTTTTAATTTTGGTTTTGTATTTTTTACTCTTTTCTATATCATTTTATAGGAATTGATGTAGAAAATCAATTTTTTCATATTCAAAATTCGATATAAAAATCAACATACTGAAATTTTGAAGAAATTTATGTTACTACAAGCCGAAATTTGTTGATACTTTCGGCTACATGTAGGCGAAATTTTTTCGAAATTTCAGTCGATCAGGGTTGAACGTCTCACGAACAATTTTTTCAAAATGCGAACCAAATTTAACATTGTGGACTGATAAAAAGTAAGAAATACTTACATTGGTTGTTCCCATATTTTCTTTATCACCAATTGTTGATTATTTGTTATATTTGAAAAATTAGAATTTTATAAATAGAAAGAAAGTGAGTTTGAAGATATTTTTTTTAAGTATAAATAATTGAAAAAAAAAATTGAAATGTTAAATTATATATGTGTGTTTCAATAGGTGTGTAGTAATTTTAATATTTTATAAGATTATTTAGCAATAATTAGAATGAATAATAGAGTATTAAAATTATATAAAATATGTGTACAATTTCATAATATAATTATTTTTATTTTCCCATGACTCGACAATGCCAGGAAAACACGTCAACGCCCAAGTTACTACCAGAATTCTGATTTATTATCAAAGAGATGAATAAATAGATTCTTCAGAAATTGGCAAAATTGCAAAAAAAAATAAAAAATTCAATAAGTATGGGGGTGGCACTTTCATACATCTAAATTTACGTGGTGGTAAAAATATCCCATAACTTTAAAAAAATGCAATTTGACCCCACTAGTCGCCAGAAATTCGAAAATCTCCCGGAGGGGCCGCGCAGCTTCAATTTGGGAATTTTCTCAAAATCAGGCTAATTTCACCAATTTTAACTCAATTTTGGGGAAGTCAATGATCACGTGGCCCACATGAATTTTGGGGAAAAACCGAAGGGAATTATGGACATTCTCAAAATAGAGCTAATAAATAAATATTAAAAAAATCCTAAACATTTAATAAACACAAACCTATTTTCTAAATAATCATATTCACAAAACTCATTTCTTCCTCAATTTGAAAATTGCACGATTTGTGGGGGATTAACCTCCCAATGGTGTTAATTAGACAGCCGATGGGTCGTATCCTTCTCCCGCCTCGCTATCGTAAGTTTTCTAATTTTTTTTTTCTCACGATAATTTTTGTTTGTGCTGTTCGATTTTATGTTTTTAATGTTGTTGTCGAGTGTTAGTAGTGTTAATTGCATTAGGTGGGTAATAGTTGTTATTTTTGTAATTATTTTTATACCTTCGGAAGCCCTATGTTTTTTATATGAGTTTGGTTGTCGATTTGATTCGGTTTTTATTTTACTGTGAAATGGCCCCCTTGTGTTTGTACTGTTTAAGACATGTGACCTTTTCTATAAAAGAAAAAAGATTCTATTTTTATGGATGCTCCCCAATGTTCTTTAATGTTCAGACATGTGACATTTTTTGTAAAAAAAAAAAAGTATTGTAGTTTTATGGATGGTCCCCAATATTCAAACATGTGGGGTTGTTTTTAATTTTTATTCTTACAAATTGTAATATTTATGTCATTACAGATCCTGAAATTGGAAGTATAACTGTCACTGTGCGTCTTGGGGGTAACTTTTCAACACACTCCCCATGCAAAATAATAAGAATTAATTTTTAAAATAATAAAATTATTTAAATATATATATGTGTATGTGTGTATGTGTGTATGTGTGTGTGTGTTTATATAATAGGGTAGATACCGTAATTAGTTATTTATTATTTCTTTTTGTTAACAATTTTTTTAACCAAAAAAATATCAAGTATTTTAGATTTTTTTATAATAATTATTAGGATTTGTCGAAAAAAATATAATAATAATTAGGATTTTTTCTCTAAATAATAATAATAAAAAAATAAATATAATAATAATAGTCTTTTTTATTGTGTTCCTTTAAACATTTAAACCAATAATTTCTAATTATATTAGACACCATACTAAAGAAGACTAGAGTGGCTCTATTTAATACGATTGGAGAAAATCTCCGTGCGCCTTTTGCGTCGAGTGGAATTAACATTATCACATCAGATTTGGTAAAAAAATTAAATCATTCCAAAACAAAAGTAGGAAGTCCGCCTCTAAGAATAAATAGTAATCATGATAGCCTTAATTCTTTATTAAATCACTAGTGCAGAAACTGAATTTTAGAACAGAACATCCTGTTGCATCTAGAAGGGTATTTAAAATACTGTTTTGGACTAGAGTTTCCAGAACGGTTTTTGAAATTACCGTTCTGGATAGACGATTTTCCAGAACGGTATGCAATTACCGTTCTTGACTGCGGACATTCCAGAACGGTTATTGAAAAACCCTTCTGGACTATGCCTTCATCCAGAACGGTAATTAAATACCGTTCTGGATTACAATCCAGAACGGTATTTAATTACCGTTCTGGATGTTGTGCAAGTACAAAACGTTATTACAAATACCGTTCTGGATTGAAAATCAATCAAGAACGGTATTTATAAAATCGTTCTCAATTGGCTTGATCAATTTAATGCCGCGAAAATAATTTTTTTTGCCGCCCATTAATTTTAATTTCCAGAACGAAGTATGGAAAACCCTTCTGGATATGATCGATGATACAGAACGGTAAAAAATACCCTTCTCGATATGTCCCGATACAGAACGGTATATGAAATACCGTTCTCTAAATATCCTGAAACAGAACGGTAATAATATACCGTTCTCAATATGAATTTAATTAAACTTAAAATTTTAATACGTTTCAGCCCCTTTTTTTAACAAAAGAACAGAGCCCGTTTTTGTTTTTTTATTTTTATTTTTTTTATTTCTCTTCCTTTCCAGCAAGCCGTCGCTTCCAGCTCGCTCCCGTTCCCACCTCGCTCCGGCAAGCCGTCGCTTCCAGCTCAAACCTGAAGAAGACGGAGTTAAATTGAGTCTATCATCGGCGTTTTATCAAGTAAATCGAACCATTGCTGATTTGGAAGGCGGCTGGATATCAAGCATGCCTCAACAAAGAAAAAGCTCAAACAGGAAACAGTTAAGCGGACATCAGTGAATTCCAGATCCACGAATGCTTTATGCTGATTGGAAGCAAAAGTAATAGATGAAACAGACCACAAAGATTCATCGCGACCTTCACAATCATTTGATTCTTTTTTTTGGATAAATTGTGAACTCAGTTAAATTATAGGGCAAACCCGTGAGAAATTGTGGTGGACAAAATGTTAAAGCTTCACTACTTTCGAAGATATCTTTCTTTGCATCCTATAAATATAGAGTTCCAATTGTCTACTTATAAGCAATATGCTTCTACATAGCTCTTCCAACATTATTAGATAGTTGTGTTTATAGAAAGAAAAATTAAGAGCCTGAATTTTGAAGAGAAGAAAACCTAGAATCGAACTAGAAGCCAAACTATGAGGAAGCTTCATACCTTCAGCAGACATGTTGATGCATGGTCTCCATTCACCACCTTTATAAGAGTGTTTCCATATTGTTGATATCTGTAGTGATTTAAAAACTCATATTAGCAACATTTA
>BMAC01000364.1:17420-43506 GCA_014905375.1 Phtheirospermum japonicum
AGAGGCGGATAGAAAATCTTTTTTGGTGGGGTACCGACATAATAATATTCTTACTTATTAAAATTATACTCAAAAAATTATCGTATTAAATAACAATCATAAAATCTAATAAAGGTTTAAAAAAAATATAATACTATTGTTCTCGCCGAGTTATCTTATTTTAAAATCGACTTGCAATTACATCATGCTAATAATCAAAAACAACTTTTTCTCTAGGTAGGTAAGTAAAATGATTATGCAATATATTTGATCTCTCATGCTATTATATAATTTTATACCATTGGTATAATAAATCTAAAATTTATAAAATTTAATAATAAATAAGATCAACAACATCTAAACTCAAATCTCCGTTAAGTATCACCAAACAAAACCATTATACATCACTTATTCTAAAAAATTAAATATTATGGCTTAAAAAATAAACTACAAAATTAGCTTATGTAGAAATTAATACATTTTTTTAAAATTTAAACTATGAAGAACAATATTATTTTTTATAAATAATAACTATAAATAAATAAATAAAATATATATATATATATATAATAGGGGAGTTTGGAAGGAGAGAGAAATAATTCATGAAAAATAGTGGGTTTTCCCGCCCATGAATTGTAATCTATTTTTACACCCTAAAATCACGTGTCAATTTATAGTCAACGAATTGTCCTCTTCTCCACTTTATAACTGTCTTTTGCATTTTATTGAAAATCCCTCTCCACCATTTTATAACTCTTCACCGTTGTCAATTTTATTGAAAATCTCTCTCCACCATTTTATAACTCTCCGCCCATAAAATCTCTTCTCCATTTTTGAAGTCTGTCAATTTATTATTCATTTTACTTGTGTCGATTCATTTTATAACTCTCTTGATTGTTCATAACTCTCCACCATTTTCAAGCATACATATCTTTTTCGATTCTTCCCATTATTTTTGTTTGGGGACTGGGTATGATGCCTATAAGTTTCTAATTTTATACCTGCATGTTTGAAAATTTAATTTTTTGAAATTTTTATTTTGAAATAATTTTTTTTTGCCAGATCTGACCGTGTTAATTGCTTTATCTGATTTTTTTTTCCAGATCTGACCGCTTGGCTGGTGAGCACAACAATGGTGGAGCTCTTTTACAATGATCTGCCTCCCGTGAAATCTATTTTACAATGGTGGAGCTTGATACATACGACCGAAAAAAAATAGATCTACATTTTTTTCGATAAACCAATTGTGAATCACATGGCTTATAAAAAAACAAATCTGCATTTTTTGGGATAAAACAATTTCTGAGTGTTTTTATAACAATTGGTTTATAAAAAAACAGATCTGCGATTTTTTATATTTAATCACATGGGATTGCTAATTGAAAAAATTACGTTTATGTTTTTTTAGATTCACATATTTTTTGTGCAGATGGAGGCTCTACGGTTGGCGTACAACGAGACTAATAAGGAGAAAAACACGTAGCTATTCAGAGATGTCGTGGCCAATATGTTTTTTTTATGGTTTTTATGAAATGCCTATAAATATTGCCTACAAAAGAAACCAGGTAAATATTTTTATACCTAGTTTTCTACATTATTTTTTTGGGGTTTATCGCCTACACATTTAGTTGTGGCTATGTGTGTCTGTGTGTGTTCGGTATATATTCGATTTTGTATTAAAGATGGGTATTATGGTTCATAATTTTATATGAAAATGGAAATCTGATTTGTGTGTATGATCTATTTGTGTTAATTGATGATATCAGTGATTTTATGAAATAAGAGGGAAGAAATGTTGGGGCTTACAAGCCATCCGGCGGCCTACAAACGCAATCAAGCTTTGGTATTTTAACAATTTTTTTCTAAGTTCTATCAACTTTTGATTTGGTTATTAACAATAAATTTTGCGTACATAACCGGTTTATTAATATTAATATTATTATTATTATCATTATTATTATTATTATTATTCTTTCTTCTTTTTTTTTTCTCAATAGAGTTTGGATCGAGGAATTCGTGCGATGGCATTGAGTGCCTTTTCTTAATCTGCCAAGAAGGTAATGTGTGTATTCAAGTTTTTGGAGATTGTGTGTTTGATAAAACACTTATGTTAGGATGGTGGAAAATTTGGATATGGCTAAGTGACTTGAAAATATTATGATTTCGAAACCTTTAGACATGTAAAATGTGTTAGTTGTGGTGATAGTATTTATAATCTGTTGATCCAAAAGTTTTTTTTTTTTATGGATGAAGAGGTATCATTGAATTTAATTGGTTTTATTAATCTAAAATATATATCTATAATAGATCTATATTCAGCACTTAAACTCATTGAGTTTAATTGGTTTTATTAAGATTTTCTTTTTTGGTATATTTGCTAGCTGCTCTTTTCATTGATCATATTTTTTTTGTGTGATTGTAATTTATCAGGTTCATATTGCCTCGATATGTGTTACCGAGTTTTGCTTGACATCAGATCCATGACATCAGAAGCCAAAAATGAGCTTTGCTTCCGCAATTTTTTATTAACTTGAGCGGAATCAAGTGGCAGCAAGGATATGACTCAGTTACAAAAAATTGTAATTTATTTTCGTTGAATTTTTCAGAGGTAGACTTTGATTAATTTTCCGTCAGTTAAGACTGAAATTGAATATTGTTTATTTAGATAATTATAAAAACCAAAATACACCTACAATTAATTTTTTGGAGTTACAGTTAATCTTTTATAACCAAATTCTTCTATTTCTATTTTTCGGGAGACTATTTTTGGTATGTGAATGAAACTAAATCGAACATTATTTAATTCATATTGGCACGTGAATATGTTAATAAAGGCATCACAAAATTAGCAAATTTAATTACACAAAATTAGCGAATTTAATAAACGCATGATTTATGTTAATAAAATTATGGTCAAAAATAATAATTATTGAAATCCATAATTGTGTAATTTCACTCAGAAAATATTAGGTAATAAAATTGAATTACCCCGGTGCGTTGCACATAAAATATTAATTAAAATTGATTATTTTATAATAAAAACCATTCATATACATTTTTTTTATAATTTATGTAGTACCCATAACTTTAGCTATAAATAAGTGTATCTAATAGGTTGTACCTTTAATAATATATAAATATTGAAAAATCAAATTTGTTTATATGCAAGATTTTATACTTATCTTTAAATATATACAATTATTAGATTATTTTCCCTTTAAATATGAATGAAAGTTCATAAGGCAAGATTTTATACTCATCTTTATATATATACAATTATTAGATTAATTTGGGGAATCTCCCGTAAATATTATACAATTATATTAGTTAGAATCAATTTCCTAATTATAACAAATCGGATTTCCTAAATTACCATCATAATTGATTCCTAAAATTAAGTATTTTTATTGAGTATCAATTAAAATTAATTATTTATTCTTTTCCTTTATTAGATAGTTTATTATATTTCCTACAGTAATTAGAATATTACGCAATATTTATTTTAAGGGATTAGAATTTTTTTTTTAGAATGGTGTAATCAATCTAGATCAATCAAATATTTGTTCAAATACGTGAACAAGGGAATTGATAGGGTCACGGCAACATTTTACCAGAGTGGTAACAATGATGGGCAGAAACCAGAAATTGATGAGATCGACATGTATTTCGATTGTCTTTATATTTCTCCATGTGAAGCGGCTTGAAGAATCTTTGGGTATGAAATTCAGTATAAGAATCCTTCGGTCCTACGCTTGAGTTTTCATCTCCCAGGGGAGTAAAGAGTTTTGTATAATGATAATGACTCATTGGACGATGTGATGAAACGTCAGTCAGCACTTCATACAATGTTTTTTGGGTTGGTTTGAGGCTAACAAGAAATATCATGAAGCTCGAAATTTGTTGTATAATGAGTTTTCTCAGCATTTTGTTTGGAACACAAAAAAAAAAAAAAAAAAGAGTGGACCCCTAGGAAACAAAGATTGCAAATTGCTCGGTTGTATTATGTTCCCAAAGATTTCGGTGATAACTATTATGCTAGGTGCCTCTTCAATGTTGTTCGAGGAGCTCAATGTCACGATGACTTAAAAAAAGTGAATGGAAAGCAACACGATACATATCGTGATGTGTGCTACTCAGTTGGGCTACTTTATGATGGTAGGGAATATATCGATGGCATCGAAGAAGCAAGTTATTGGGGATCTGCACATTCCGTTAGGTCCTTATTCATGACATTACTTGCGTCCAAATCTATATCTCGACCGGAAAAAGTGTGGGAAAAATGTTGGAAATATTTATTAGATGATATTTTATACAAACAACAAAAGTTGAGAAATAACAAAGGTATTGATTAATAAACTTCAATTATATCCATTTTTTTTATCGTGTTCTCTTAAGTATTTCTTCAAATAAATTAGTATAAGTACAATTATTATTTATTATTATTATTTTTTTTTTTACAGATTTGCAGATGAGCGATGCTGAAATTCAAAAGCTTTCTTTACTGGAAGTGGACAAGTTGTTGGAGGGCATATGGAAGAGCATAAAGGACTTTCCTCCAATGCCAATTCCAACCGAAGTCGACACTAATACTTCTTTTAATAGATTTATTGTTGAGGGGCTGGACTATGACTGTGATGCCCTCATCGAAGAACACGCGAATTTATTTAAAAATCTAAATAAAGATAAAAAAACACGTGTACGACGAGGTCATGAAATCTGTTTCCTCAACAAAGGGCGGCTTATTCTTTGTTTATGGATATGGAGGAACTGGAAAAACATTTGTTTGGAGGACTCTTTCTGCAGCAGTGAGGTCTAATGGTGGGATTGTATTAAATGTGGCATCTAGCGGGATAACTTCTCTTCTTCTTCCGAAGGGAAGAACCGGTCATTCTAGATTTAAAGTCTCATTCAATCTTCATGAAAAATCATCGTGTGGGATTTTCAAGGGGACCCCCCTTGCGGAATTAATGGTGCGTGCACAACTGATAATTTGAGATGAAGCTCCCATGATGCATAGACATTGTTTTGAAGCATTAGACTAAAATTTGAAAGATATTATGGGATTTAAGAATCCAAATGCTAATGATATTCCCTTCGGAGGTAAAACTGTTGTACTTGGTGGAGATTTCGACAAATTCTTCTGGTGATTCCTAAAGGTACTACATGCAACCATAAATTCTTCCCACTTATGGAGACACTGTAAGGTTGAAGCCTCAAAATCTCAGCTCAGAGCCTAATTCGAATGAATTGAAAGAGTTTTCTCAATGGATAAATAGCATTGGAGATGGGACGGTTGGAGGATCAAATGATGACATTGTTGAAATCGACATCCCAGAGGATTTACTGTTGTTAGATGATGGTGACCCTTTGCATCAATTGTGGTAAGCACTTATCCGCAATTCGGAACAAATGCTGAATGTTCTGTTTATTTGGAGGTCCGAGCTATTCTTGCACCAACACTTGATGTGGTTAATTTAATCAATGAGTATATGACTTCATTGAATGAAGGGGAGTGTAAGGTATATCTGAGCTCAGATAGTGCGTGCAAATCCAATGCAAATGTTGACATTTTGCAAGACGTCCATTCAACTGAGTTTTTGAACACAATCAAGTGTTCTGGGTTGCCGAATCATGTGCTACGATTGAAGGTTGGTACTTCTATCATGTTGTTGAGAAATATTGACCATTCACTTGGTTTGTGCAATGAAACTAGATTGGTAGTTAAGAAACTGGGTGATCATGTTTTGGATGCAACGATTCTCCTAGGAAGTAACGCGAGTGAATTAGTACTCATCGCGTGAATGACCGTAACACCATCGGATCCCAGGTTTCCGTTGAAGTTTCAAAGAAGGCAATTTCCGGTTATACTGTCGTATGCAATGACAGTTAATAAAAGTCAAGGACAATCCCTATCCTACGTTGGACTTTTCTTGAAAAAGCCTGTTTTTAGTCATGGTCAACTGTATGTTGCGATATCAAGGGTAACATAGGAAAAAAAACTACGAATGTTGTGTACAAAGAAGTATTTCATAATTTTTAAATTATAGGAATTTGATTAATAATAGTTTTGCGAAGCATGTTCTGTATAATATTTCATTCTTCAATTTCTTATATTTATTATTTTACTATCTATCTTATTTTACTTTTGTTTAAATTAGTATAACCACCTATTTATTAATACTATTTACTTAAAATTAATATTAAATATTTGACAAATTAAACATTATAATTATTCCACCGTGCAACGCACGGGTGTAATACTAGTATATATAAAAGTAAAAGATAGGCCCCCAAGTAGATCCGCCTCTGCATATGATATATATGTGTGTGTACCATAGTGTGGAGAGAGAAATAATTATATGTAGAAAGAGAATCAAATTTGTGTAGGAGAGAGAGAAAAAAGTCACATATGATAGATACTTGTTTCCGTTATATTATTTTTTTGTAACCTCTTCATAAATAATTGAGCTACCTAATATAGATACCATAGTTAAGTTTTATTATTATTATTATTATTATTATTATTATTATTATTATTATTATTATTATTTGTAGCCATATATTTTTTTAATTAAGGTATAACATATTTTTCTTCTAAAACTAAAATACTTATGTTTATATTTATTCAATTACTTTTTCCTTCAAATATTATTATTCAATCGAATCTAATAAATTGAAATTATGTAAGTATGGATCGTAATGAATATCTTGATCCTCTTTTAAAAATCTTAATAAGTCTTGCTAGTAAATTATAAGTTAGAAGGTATTTTGTCAAAATTTATATTTCAATAAAGTTACGGAGCTAATGATGACTTTATTACATAAGTTTCGAAAATATATTTGAAGATGTGTAATATACTTTACTAGCGTCACTTCAAAACAAAGAGAAATATTTTACCATTATTGTATTTTTAACTCAGGAGATATTGTAATTTCTCAAAATCATTTTTCTTAATTTTTGTTTATTCGATTTCGATATCCTTTTTTTTCTCAAGTCAATTGAATACACTTCTTGATAATTTAGCGGGTAGTTCTATTAGTTATACCGCTTATTTGATGAATAATTATAATAATTATATTTGTCTAAAACACATTTGCAAAACTTATTATACACATATTTGCGTGCTCTTAAATCATGTATCTACGTCACAATGAAGTAATAAAAATATTTAGTTATATTATTATTTTCTTATGGATTATAACGAGTTTGTGTATAAAATGTTAAACTATTGATATCCACATCTATGGACAACAGGATGATAACCAAAGAGGGTTTCAGTAGTGAACAATATTACCTACCATTTTCAAGAATTCAATTTGATGATATACCAAATAGTATTTCTCACATTTGACTTTTTTTGAGGAAGCCGATCTTAAATCATGATCAATTATACATTTTATATAAAGAGTAACCAATTTTAAGGGCTAAAAGTTCTTTAACCGACGATGAATAAAGTGAATTAAAAAACTACGAATATTATGCACAAAGAAGGTTTTCATAATTTCTAAAATACGTTTATTCCATGAATTTTTTTTAAAGCTAATACATACACACACACACACACACACATATATATACCTCTTAATTGATTATTCCAATTCATTAAAATTCAATATTATTCATGTTACACGTGTGATTACAACAAAAAAGAAAAAACAAAAAAAACCTTTCATGGAACGCATGAGTATCTTACTAGTTATTATTAAGATGGAAAAATGTTTATGAATTAGGGAATTTACAAAATTCTTTAAATGAACTTGAGAATATAGAGAAAAAGATAGTATAATTTGATATTGAAAAATGTGAAAAAAGAAGAGAAGATTGAGATAATTTTTGAGAGAAATGAGACAATGTTTATTTATTCTATTTTATTAAATAAACTCCAGTTTTCTGCCTAAAGATGCATGATATGAAGAAAGAATCTCAAGATATCGCGGTTTATTTTTTTAGTTTTTTGTTTATATTTCAACCTTTAGTTCTTTTAGTTGTCTTTGAGTTGTTTTAGAACTTTAGGCTGCGTTTGACTAAATAGTAAAATACTTGTTTGTTCAGAGTTCGCCTTTTAGTTTCTTAGTTATTTTAGTCTTTTTTAATTTTCTATTTTTATTTATTTAAATTCTAGTTTCAGGTAGCTGTATGGTGGATCAAATTAAAACAGTCATACCGCTTAATAAAAGTGTGAGTTCATATTATTATTATTATTATTATTTATTATTATTATTCATGCGTATGCACCACTCTGATCCCGCATTAGTTGGTTGTTAGCTAGTAATTAGTTAGTAGAATTAGTTAGAGAAGAGTGACACTTGTTAGTCACGCATTTTTTGTTAATTTCTTACCCACTCTCTTCTTTGCTATATATAGTTGTTGTACATATGAAGAAAATAATAATTAAGCTACTTTATGCAAATATGGCCGAATATTTTTATTTCCACATTTTATCTAGAGATTAAGGTTTTTTCGAAGATTAAATTTGCTTCCTGTGAGAGAACCTGCATTCTTTTCTTGGCAAATATAAAAGCCATAAGCTTGAAAGCAAGAACCAAGAATTCCATTAAAGCTGTATTAGGTTTACAAAATAAGACATTGTGACTATTGATGTGAAAGATCTTATTTATAGTCGTAGGAATGACCTAGAGATAGGTCTACGTGTACACAAGGTATTGGTTCATGTAAAATGACAAAACACAGCTAGCTAAACCCTTGCAACGGTTCTCTTGGCTTGTCATTTTGTACAACTATATTCTTGTCCATTTGTGGTGCATGGCCATGCATATTATGCATGGCAGCATGATCATTACTTTGATGCTACTGTGTGGGTTGCTAATGTATGCTAATATGCCCCCTCAATTGGAGAGAGGATTTTGAAAGTATGGAAAGCTTCTTTCTGAATCTCTCGAACAATTGGCCACTTAATGGTTTTGTCAATATATCTGTTGTTTGATCTATGGAGGGGACATGATGGACTTTGATCTGCTTGTTTCTTATCATATCTCTGATGAAATGATTATCTAACTCAAGATGCTTTGTTCTCTGATGGTGAATAGGATTGTAGGCAAGTGCAATGGCCCTTGGTCATCTAACCAAACTGTTGGAGTGTTAGGTGTATGGAGTTGAATTTCTTTCTGAAGAGTTTATAACCAAATGATTTCATAAGCTGCATTGGATAAACCTCTATATTCAGCCTCTGTACTAGACCTGGAGACTTTTCCCTATTTCTTTGAGCTCCAACTTATCAGATTATTGCCAAGGAATACACAAACCCCTGATGTATTTTCTATCATCCATGTCTGAAGTTCAATCAGAATCAGCAAAGGCAGTGAGATGTGGGATTGGCTATGTGTGAAGTTGATCCCATTATCAATGGTATTTGAGAGGTATCTGATTATTCTTTTAATTGCTTTCCAATGTAAATCATAAGGAGTTTCATGAATTGGCTAACCTTGTTGACACTGAAGCAAATATCAGGTCTTGTGATAGTGGTATACTGTAAGGCTCCTACTAGTTGTCTATAAAGCTTAGGATTATTCATTGGTTGTCCATAAAACCTAGACAAAAGTGGTTTTGATACCATTGGTGTGGATAAACCCATGTATCCTGTCATTCCAGCCTTAGCTATGATTTCTCCAATGTATTTCTTTTGGGATAGAAGGAGGCCATGTTTGTGTGGGATGAATTCAATACCAAGGAAATAATTGAGGTTTCCAAGGTCTTTAAGTGAAAAAGATTGTCCTATTTGACTGATTAGAGAATTAATTTGAATAGGACTGTTTCCAGTGATAAGAAGATCATCAACATAAGCCATGATCAAGATGATAGTGCCATTTAAGATTATGTTGTAAAGGGAGGGATCAACCTGTGATGTTCTGAAACCAAGAAGCAATAGTATACTACCAAGTTTGCTGGACCAGGCTCTTGAAGATTTCTTTAATCCATGCAAGGATTTTCTCAGTCTGCACACTTTTCCAGGGGGAGCATAACTTTCAAAACCATGAGGGAATTACATGTATATCTATGTATCTAGGTCTTCATTCAAGAAGGCATTGTCAGTATCTATCTGCCTTATGGACCAATGATTTGAGACAACAATGGAGAGAATGGTCTTGATTGTGGATGGTTTGATGACAGGGTTGAAAGTTTCTATGTAGTAAAAGCCTGCTTCTTGTGTGTATCCCCTAGCAACTAATCTTGCTTTACATCTTGTGACTGATCCACTTGCATTCTTTTTGGCATTAAAGACCCATTTGTAGCTGATCAACTTCTTGTGAGGTGGGATAGAAGTGATTGTCCAGGTTTTGTTCTGAACCAATGCCTGAAATCCTCTTGCCATTACTTGCTGCCAATGTGGGAACTGCATTGCCTGTTTATGAGATCTTAGTTCAGTAAAAGCATCCTCCTGCACTAAGTAAGATTTGGGCTTCTTGATTCCTGCCTTAAGCCTTGTTGTCATGGGGTGAATATTCTGATCCTTGGCTATATCCTGCATAGAAGTGTTAGTGGCATTTGATATAGGTAAAATGCTATTGTCAATTGGTAAATCAATAATTATTTGACCAATGAGAATGGCTGATTTAGATGATGAATGGTCTAGAGGAGAAACAGTTGTGCTAGAGGATGTATGAGGGATACTGGATGAGGTAGGGTATTTGGGGGGAATTAAGGATCTTGAGGATGATGATGAGGAAGAGGATAAGGTGGAGGGGTAAGATTGAGAAGAGCTTGGTGGTGTTGCATTGTTTGAAGGAGGTGTGTCTGCGGTTTGAGTGATTTCTTGTGGGAAAGGAACAGTCAACAATGGTGCTTGAGTGATTTGTTCAGGCATATTTGATGTTGAGGGTTGTCTGAGATAGATAAAGGGGAAGATGGACTCATCAAACACCACATGCCCAGTGATTATGAGTCTTTTGTCAGGTAGTAAAACTTTGTAACCCTTGTGTGAGGGGATGTAGCCTAAAAAGGTACTTTTGGAGCTTCTGAATTGAAGCTTATGTTTGTTATATGGCCTAAGGTGAGGGTAACAAAGGCAACAAAAAATCTTAAGTGTTGTGTAGTCTGGTTTGTGATTGAACAAGCATTGGTAGGTGATTTATACTTGAGGATTTTATAAGGTATTCTATTGATTAGGTAAATAGCACTAGTAAAAGCATTATCCCAATGTTTAGAAGGAACATGGGAATGTGCTAACATGGATAAACCAACTTGAACTATGTGCCTATGTTTCCTTTCAACAAGGCCATTCCGCTGAGGAGTGTAGGGACAGGACATCCTATGTATTATACCATTTTTGTGAAAATAAGGAATTAGTGGTTTGAATTTAGTGCCACCATCACTTTGGACAATCTTGACATATTTTTGAAACTATGTCTTGATGAGGGAATGAAAGTGAATGGAGGCTTGTGTGGTGTCTGATTTTGCTTTAAGAAGGTAAAACCAAGTGTATCTGGTTTTGTGATCAATAAAGCTCACATAGTAACTGTATCCATTAACAGATTTGATAGGAGAGGGCCCCCATAAATCAGTATAAATGAGGTCAAAAATGTCATAATTATCAGCTGCTGAATTTGGAAATGGCAGTTTATGGGATTTTGATTCCATACAAGAAGAACATAATGATGTGTTTTTATTATTGGAAAAGGGAACATTACAACTGGTAAGATCCCTTTTTACAATATCCATAGAAGGATGGCATAGCCTATAGTGCCAGGTTGACAAATCTAATGCCTTATTAGAAACTGAAATAGAAAGAACTGCAGGTTGCTGAGGGGAAATGACAGATGAAGCTTGATCTTGACTAGTGAGTAGAGTAAACTGATATAGGCTCCCCTGTTGAGATTTCCTTCACAACACAATACTCAGGATGAAATTCAAAAAATACATGATTATCTTTAGCAAACTTTGAGACACTAATGAGATCTTTCTGGACATGAGAAATGTGTAGTAAATACCTGAGATGAAAAGTGTGGGGGGAGGGGTTTAATTGGTCAATGACTATGGAGTTGCCAATATGAGCAATAGCCATACCTGAACCATTAGCCACTTGAACTGTTTCAGTGCCTTGATATTCAGTATCCGGATTGAGGTGATTCATGTCATAAATAACATGATTAGTTGCCCATGAATAAGGGTACCAGCTGTTCTCTGAAATGGAGTCTTGAGGGCCTATGTTGGCAATGATGATGGAAGCATCAGACTGATAGGATCTGTTTGAAGAGTGAGGATAAGTCCTATTTGAAGTGTTGTTAGGGGTGTAGCTCATATCCATCTTATAATATCATTTGTCTACAATATGGTTGTTGTAATGACAAATCTGACATCTAGTTTTGTCTCCTCTGTAACCAAAACTACCCCCTCTTCCTCTGTAATTTCCATTACTTCCTCTACCATCTCCCCTATAAGTTTCACCTCTTATGGTGCCTCTACTCTTTGAGAAAATGGATTTCTAGAATTGTTTCCTTGAGTGATCAGATTTGCAGAAAAAGAGGTGTCTTGACCAGCTATCTCAGTAGTTTCCAGCCTATTCTCAAAGCTCAGAAGGATGGAATGAGCGTCTCTGAGGCTACATGGGCTGGATCTTGAAGTGATAGAAACTTCAATAGGATTATACTCTGATCCAAGTCCAGATAAGAGATGCAAAATTTGGTTTTATTCAGAAATTTGCTCTCCAGTGGCTGCAATCATATCATAAAAGGATTTGATCTTGTTTATGTAATCTCTCATGGCTAAGGGTTCTTTCTTCATGGCTTGAAGCTGCATCTTGTATTGCATAGCCTTGACATTGCTTTCATTAGCAAAGCTGACCTATAATGCTTCCCAGATTTCATTGGATGTGTTGAGTCCAACAGTTATGACTAACACATTCAGAGAGAGAGGATAGCAACCAAGAGGCTAGCAGATGGTCATGGCGAATCCAGGTAGAGTAGGCTGGGTTTATAGTGGTGACATCATTTGATTCATTGGTGATGAACTTGTGTGGGACCTTTTGAGTTCCATCAAGAAAGTTGGACAAACCATAGCCTCTAACGGCTGTCAAGATTTGTTGTCTCCACATGAGATAATTGTTATCATTGAGTTTAATGCTAATTAGTTGACTTTATAGTTGTATGACTGAATCAGAAAGGTTTGGGTTAGGTGCAGCAATGGTTTAAGCCATGCTTGGTCAAAAAAGGGGAAATATATAGAAGCAATTAATAGAAAGCTGTGGGAGGGTAATAAATAATTCTGCACTTGACAGAGACTGGTCCTCAACCTGCTCTGATACCATGTGAGAGAAACTGCATTCCTTTCATGTCAAATATAAAAGCCATAAGCTTGAAAGAAAGAACCAAGAATTCCGTTAAAACTGTAATAGGTTTACAAAACAAGACATTGCGGATATTGAAGTGAAAGATCCTATTTATAGTCTTAGGAATGATTTAGAGATAGGTCTACGTGTACACAAGGTATTGGTTCATGTAAGATGACAAAACACAACTAGCTAAACCCTTACAACGGTTCTCTTGGCTTGTCATTTTGCACAACTGTATTCTTGTCCATTTGTGGTGCATGGCCATGTATATTATGCATGGCAGCATGATCATTCCTTTGATGCTACTGTGTGGGTTGCTGATGTATGATAACACTTCCACTTAATCATTTCTTCTTCATAACTACACTGATATTCTGTTTACAATTATGGTGCCGCAAATATCAAGTTTAAATGCATGGCCTAACCTGAACACACAATTAGAAGTTTTGACTTCAACTCGGACCTTGATTCGAGATGATGGTCCCTTACATATGGAAGGTTTCGAGCACCGTAGAACGACGCTATAACAAATCATCTCACTAATAACAATTTTCTACCTTGGAGGAATGTGGAATATATGATTCCTTTGTGGTTGTTGAATTCAATTTCCAAGGAGATTTTAGAATCTTTCCTATACACACTGATTGAAGGAGAGAGCTCTAGAAAGATATCTGTCGGAGATTTGGTGAGAGCAATGACCCTTTGTAGTTTCAATTAGAAAAAGAAACCATGTATTTGTCGTGGGGGAGTACTCGATTGAAATTTACTTCACAAAACCGAAGAAATCATGGGAAGAACATTATGTTCTAGCAACTAATCCTTACTGTACTTGAGGTTCTGGTACAGGGTTGCAAAAAATTGATATGAATAGGAAGCTGATTTAGTTTCTAATAGAAGTAAATGATGGCTATGATCATGTGCACAATCAAATCTTCATGATGGATCCCTTACCTATGATGAATAAAGCTTATTCTATGATGCTTTGAGTTGAGAAACAATGAAGAATAAACTTAACCATATCTAAATCTATAGAAAATACAGTTTTGCTTTTTAAGTTTAGCACACTAAGGGGAAGTGGTCTCAAATCGGGTATAAATGGGAGAAGAAATAGTTATAACAATGCGCATAACTAAGGATGAAAAATTTAAAATGATATGTGATCGTTACAAAGGACAAGACCATGAAATTAGTGAATGTTTACGCTGCATGGATATCAAACTAGTATAAATAAATGAAGGAATCTAAATTTAAAAATAAAAAAAAAAAAAAAAAAAAAAAAAAAAAAAAAAAAAAGCTAGTCAAACTAGGGATCATTTTGATTGAGCTCATGCTTCATATAAATTCTCTCTAGACATCATAGCCTTCATTTAACAGAATATTGCTAAGCTTCTATATACCAAAGGATCTTCATTCCGATATACAAATCCATAAGGACACTCATTTGCACACTTTGTCGAATATGGAGGTACACATACTCTTGATTTTTGCCATAACTTCTCATGAGGCGGCTAAACCTGGTAGCTAAATCATTGACACAAGTGTTAGTAGACACATGTGTAATGATTAGTCTTCCTCCCCAATATCACCCCTCTGTCTAGATAAAGATTTAGTTTATTTACTTGATAGCTTCCATAAACTAGTGACTCACACTAGACAAGTGATCATTAATTTGTGTATTACCCTTCATGATGTGTTACTTGTTCCCTCTTTTACAATATTTTATCAGCGACACAAATAAATCAATCATTCTAACTGAAGAGTATATTCCCATTCTATTGTGATTTATAGGACCTACAGGGTACAAAGTTTTTGCATTTGGGAAATTGAATGAAAAGCTGTATAAATAATAATTTGGGAGTATCAAATAAAGACACGTGACAATACCTGCTATGATGACACACATGAAAGACTTGGGCATGTCTCACCTTATACAATATAACATCTAGAGTTTGTTAAACTTATGTGCACCACTACTGTAATGAATAAACACGCTCCTTGTGACGTGTGTCACTTGTCTAAACCAAGTATATTATCTTTTTTTTTTCTAGTACTATGAGTACTAGAAGAAAGTATATTTGATGTTTTTAAATTGCTTCACGTGGATGTGTAGGGTCCATATAGCCAGAAATCAATCACACACTCATTTTGTACTCACTGTGCTTGATGATTATTTCACCCAAAAAATATAAAAACCGAGATTTCTCGTTTCTTCTTTGAAACCGGCCTAACCTGCTTCACAAAACAACATTAGAAAGGACCATCGGAGGAATTCCGGTCGAATCCTCTCCGATACTTAAGTCAGTAAGCATTTTATATCGGGATAATAGAGTGAGTATTCAGAATGTCATACATTTTCCAACCACCAGGCCAAGATATTTATAAATCCACCCAGGTGGGGACCCTTTCGAGATCCTGGAAATAAACCCGCAAATCTTGGGCCGTTATATCGAACGATCTGATCAGGCTATTCTCCTCTAGAATGACCTACTCAGGCAATTTGCTCAGGGAAGACCAAGGTCAGCCCAGTCACCCATTTCCTCGTATTCCTGACCTAATCTCAATAAAACCTCGCCCCCGAGCTGAAGTTAGGTCAGGACATATTTTCTCAAGCTATGAATCCATCCCTCTATTCTCTCCCTTGCTGGGGTATCATCCCAGATCATCCCAACCAGTTCTACCTACATTGTTTTAAGGCTCGCTCTTTGTTATGATTAGGTCGTACCAATGATTAAGAAACTTGAGCCTTTTTTATGAGTCTTAAAAGTCAAACATCATCTATTTTGTATAATTTTTCCATCATGATCCATGCATAATCCGGGAAATGTGAAGAAAGTTATATAAGATAATGGAACAAAACTAATGGGTCAAGAATGTCAATCTATCTTTATTGATCTTGATATTTTTCATCAAACCACGTGCACTCAAACACCTCAACATAATGGTGTTGTAGAGAGAAAGCTTAGATAACTCTTAGATACGTTTAGATCATTGATGTTTGAATCCTCTATCAGACCATGTATTGGCTTTACTCCATCTTAACTGATACTTATGTCATAAATAGGGTTTTAAGTGCTTTACAAAAATGGAAAACTCATTTGCAACTACTTTCTCAAAAGACTCTGGATTATAGTTCAAATCTTTGGATGTTTAGCTTATGCTACAAACACACACTTAAATAAACTAAAGTCTACTCATAAGGCAATCAAATGTGTCATGTTGGAAGTACCAGACCTACTAATCTTCCCATATGGCAATCAAACTATGTGATGAACGCTAAGGGTGAGCAAAAAACTGAAAAATCGAACAAACCGACCGAACCAAACCATAAAAATTGGTTCGGTTCAGTTTTTTTCAGATTCGGTTCGGTTTCCGGTTATATTTTCCAAAATATTCGATTATCGGTTCGGTTTTTATGAAGAAATACACTGAAATAACCGAAGCGAATTGTATTTAAGAATTAAAAATAAATAAATGAAATCATACCTACCTACCAACCTACCCAGATCCGCTTAATTACATTTCCCCTTTCTGCTTTGCTTTCATTTCTCTCTCGCTTGCAAAACCCAAAAACCCTAGTCTAGTACAAATTTGCCGGACCGCTGCTCCTAAGACTGGACTGGATCTCTGCCAGATCAGCCATCCTCCCGATCTACGACGAACGCTTCATCCCCAATCTGAACCACTACTACTAATTTTGCCCCTCTTTCCGTTCAATTTGAGAAGGTATTTTATATTTTATATTTTGTGTTTCATAACATGCGTTTGTATATGTTGAAATTGATAGTAGTTTGGGTTTCAAGATTTTTTTAATCTACTTCTTCGAATTTTTCTCAAATTGATTTCTGAAATCGGTATTTAATTGGTTTACTTGAGTGATTCTATCTCTTATTGGTTTTGTTACTTTATTTGTATGATGACAAACTAATGGAATTTCAAACTCAATTCATGTTTGTTAGTTTTGTTCTCTTTCTCTTACCAGTTAGTAGTACCATAAAAATAGTTGAACAATTTGCAGTGTTTCTTAGGATTCTGTTTGGCTATTCAGAGAAAGCAAGTGATGGGAATTGACAATGATGTTATGTTACAATAGTTTCAGTCTGTCTGAAACTTTGAACAAGAGATCTTCATATTGGCAGGTGTTTTGGTCTCAAAAATATGATTTTTAAAAAATTACTCTCGGATTATTTTTCAAAAATACAAAGGTGTGGGTTGTTTTCAACTACTATATAATATATACATACTTTCAGGTTGAATTTGAAATCTGGAATGAATTTCAAACTTGAGATTATGGTGTCAAGAACTCAGTTATTCCACTACTATTTTCAAGATATTCCGTTCATGATTTTTTATTTATTTTAGGAAGATCATAGTGATTATTAAAATACTGATAATGATGTGGCATAAATAGGTCAGACCCAGATTGGGGTAAATCTGATTTGAGATAACTTGGGGAAAAGAAAGGAAATAAGGTCGGCTCAGTCCTAGGCAAGGTATGACCTGGTCTCCTTAGAGACAGAGTAGATGTTGAAGATAGGATTACCACGGCTCAGGAATTATCCTAACCTGGTAGGGGTTTCCTATGAAATAACCCTTAGAGAATTGCATCAAGGCAGGCTTGATGTCCTGACCTGGAATAGAAAGGGAGAGCAGGATCAGGGCAGACCTGGCATCCTGACCTCCAATGAGGGTACAAGGGGGACCACCTGTCAGAATTTGTTGCTTAATGGCCCCTGATTCGCATCCTTTGTTTCCGAGATCCCGTAGGGGTCCCCACTGAGGAAAACTATAAATACCTCAGCCCCAAGGCTGAGAAAGGTATGTCATTCCTTGTGCATTCCTTGCTTTGTTCACCAGAAACACTCTATACGCTTTCTGACTTAATCATCAGAGAGGTTTCCACCGGAAAACCTCCGGTGGTCCTTTTCTAACGTGTTTGTGTGTGCAGGTCGGGAAAAGCGCAAGGTTCAGGCGTTGTCATATTCTTTGGGTGAAACAATTGGTGCCGTCTGTGGGAAATTGAGTTAAGACGTGAGTTACATATGGCTTTAGATGTTTTACGACAAAATCTGGTGGGGGAGCTGGGTGGCACGCCAAGCTCCGCCGCACCACGGGGCATGCCGCGGTCGGCAGGACCGCCACCCCCTTCTGACGAACCAACTCCAGCCAACGGCGGGTTACTGAACAAAAATTTCCTCAGGCAGCTGTCTGAGCTCATCGGAAAAGCTGTGGAAGTGGCCGTGGAGAAGAAGTTCGTGGATATTTCAACGCCTCCATTCAACCTACCACCAGCTCAGACAGTTTCGCTAGTGGAAACGGAACCGTTGCGTGGCCACCGCACAGATCGCACCCCCCTCCAGGACAGAGACGAGCACTTCTCTACCTCTGACAGTGAAACATCGAGTCAGGCTAATCCAGACCTGGCTGAGCAGATGCAAATCTTGCAGAAAAGAAGTAAGGGAATTTATGAAGAAGATGGAGAGCGTGGATATGATCCCAGCACGGAGAGGCACACCGTTTACCGAGGAGGTCATGCGTGACGATGTGCTGGCCTCATATAGATCTCTGGGTTTCGAATATAGTCGGACAACTGACACATGGGATCATCTGAGCCGTTTTGATATTGCGGCAGCTGTACACAAGTTCTCGGACGTAGTCATGTGTCGTGTCTTCCCCATGACTTTCACTAAATCAGCGCAACTTTGGTTTAGTAAGTTGCCGCCGCGATTTATTAGCAACTTGGACGAGTTCAGCTCGGCGCTTCTGCACCAGTTCACCTGCTGTCGGAAATACCAGAAAATGCCGCTCGAGCTGTTTAGCCTGAAGCAGAAAGAGAATGAGAGCATGCGCGCTTATATTAACCGATTTACAAATGCAAAGCTTGAGGTGCCTTCTGCGTCGGAAGAGCTCTTAGTGAACGCGTTGGCACATGTCCTCAGGAGAGGAGGATTCTTCCAGTCATTGGTTGTAAATCCAGCTCTGAAGTTTGGAGAACTCTTAGAGAGGGCAGAGAAATACATCCATTTAGATGAGGCCCTAAAGATCAAGGAGGAAGAAGATAAGAAGAGAGAGAGACACGACAGAGAGGAGAGAGCACCGTTGAAGGAATCCAGGCCAGACCTGTCGGGAGGACGGCCTCGCTTCGACAGGTACACGCCCCTGGAGACCCCTCAGGGGGAGATCTTGCAAGCGATAGAGAGGCATCCAGACCTTAAATGGCCTAAGACTTATTTGCAGAAGCCTAGGAAAGAAAGGTCTGACCGATTCTGTCGCTATCATAATGAGTACGGGCACGACACGGATCAGTGCACCCATTTGAAGGATGAGTTGGAAAGAATGGTGCAGGCCGGGCACCTTAAAGAATATGTGAAGATGAGGAAGGAAGAGTCCAGGTGTGGCTACAGCAGTCGGGATCATCCCCAGGGGAACAAGCGTGAATGGGATAATGAGCGGAATGGCAAAAAACAAAATGACCAGGACCAAATCATACGAGGAGAAATCTAGATGATCACGGGTGGTGAGTGAGATGAGCACTCTAAATGAACTCAACACAGCTGTGTCCGAGCTGCAAGAGACCTGGTCAGGAAAGCATGTGAGGTGGGACAGATAAGACCTAGTCCTAATATTTGTTTCGGTTCTGAAGATGAGAATAGCATCTTAGCCCCCCATATGGATGCCTTGGTCATAACGACTACTATTGTGAATTACAACGTGAAACGAATATTTATTGACACAGGAAGCTCTGCCGATATTCTTTTCTATGACTATTATCGATAGTTGAAACCAGATGTGGAGTTGGAGGAAGTGACAACTTCATTGCTTGGATTTGCAGGGGGAGCCCTAAAGCCTTTGGGAGCAGTTAGGCTCTTGGTGACACTCGGAGAAGAGCCATATAGGGTGACTAGAACGGTACGATTCCTGGTAGTCGATGTGCCATCCTCATACAACGTCATGCAAGGACGACCATCTCTGAGCCAGTTCCAGGTAGTAATTTCCGTATATCATATGAAGATGAAAATTCCGGCGGAGGATGGAACAGGCGAAGTCAGAGGTGATCAGTACGTGTCCAGGCAAACATATGTAGAGTGCATCAGACATAACGTGGAGGAACGACAGAACAAAAGAGCCCGGGTAGACAAAGCAAACCCAGACCTGGCTCAGAGAGAAGAAGGATTAATGATGGTGGAGGTGATCCTAGAGGATAATAGTCGAGTCCTCCGCATGGGGAAAACCCTCAGCCCGATGTGTTGGTAGATTTGGTAGCCCTACTATGGAATAGCGCAGATATATTTGCCTGGTTTCCCCAGGACCTGGTCAGGATTGATCCAGAGGTGGCTGAGCATCATCTCAATATTAGCCCGATAATAAATCCAGTCAAGCAAAAGAAGTGCAATTTTAGGCCTGAGAAAGAAGCCATCATTGAGGCAGAGGTGGACAAACTCTTGAAAGTTGGGCACATTCAAGAAATACAGTTTCCAGAATGGCTCTTTAATGCAGTCTTGGTGCCAAATACAGAGGAAGATTGGCGGATGTGCATAGACTTTCGCGACCTTAACAAGGCTTGTCCCAAGGACCATTATCCGTTGCCAAGGATAGACCAGCTGGTCGATTCTACTTCAGGTTGTGAGCTCCTGAGTATGATGAATACCTCACAGGGTTATCACCAAATCCGATTGGCTAAGGAGGACCAAAAGCGTGTCAGTTTTATAACTCTGAAAGGAATATATTGCTATGTGGTCATGCCATTCGGGCTTAAAAATGCGGGCGCCACATACCAACAATTGGTGGACAAGATGTTCAAGCATCAGCTCGGGCGGAACATGGAGGTTTATGTGGACGACATGTTAGTGAAAAGTGTGAAGGCGACTTCGCATGTGAGCGACCTGAAGGAGACCTTTGATACCCTGAGGAAATATAGAATGAAGCTCAACCCCAAGAAATGTATGTTTGGGATAAGAGCTAGAAAATTCCTGGGCTACATGGTCACAGAAAAGGGGATCGAGGCCAACCCGGAAAAAGTACGAGCTATCATGGAAATGCAGGCACCCAGGAACGTCAAAGAGATGCAATGTCTGGCTAGTCGAACCAATGCCTTGAGTATATTCATTTCACAATCAGCTGAGAAGAGCTTGCCATTCTTTCAAGCCCTGCGAAAGAAAGCTAAGTTTCAGTGGAGCAGTGAGTGCGAAGATGCGTTTAGAATGCTAAAGGAGCATCTGGATAACATGTCTTCACTTACAAAGCCGATCCAAGGAGAGCCTCTAATTTTATACTTGTCTGTCGGGCAACATGTTGTCAGTTCTGTCATGCTTAGGAGGAGGGCAAGGTACAGAGGCCGGTCTACTATTGGAGCAAGGTATTGCACGATGCAGAGACTCGGTATGTAGAAGTGGAAAGAGCAATGCTAGCTCTGGTTGACACAGCTCGCAAGCTGCTACCGTATTTTCTCTCGCACAATATAGTAGTACGGACCAACTTACCATTCAAGTCCATAATGGACAAGCTAGAAGTGTCAGAAAGACTGGTCAAGTGGATAATCAAACTAAGCGAGTTCGATATTGTATTTGAGGCTAGAACAACCATCAAAGCCCAAGCACTGGCTGACTTTATGCAGGAAATGACCAGCTCTACCGAAGACTAAAAAGATTGGGTAATTTTTACGGACGGCTCAGTAGGAAATTAGGGTTGCGGAGCAGGAATAATGTTAATTGACCTGGCAGATGTGGCCACTGAGTACGCGATACGACTGAACTACGCTTTGTCTAATAATGCAGGTGAATATGAGGCCCTCTTGAGAGGAGTCCAAATGGCAAAAGACTTAGGAGCAGAGTAGGTATGCGCGAAAGTGGATTCACAGCTTGTCTGCAAACAAATAAATGGAGACTTTGAGACCAGGGAAGAAAGCATGAAGAGGTACCTAGCCCAGTTTATGGGCTAAGGATATAAAGGCTTTGACGGTCCTTCAAATTCCCAGAGAAGAGAATGGGAGTGTAGACTATCTGGCTAAGGTAGCCAGCTCAGCTGTGGATTGTCAGGAAAGGGTGTTCACTTTGTTAGTGGCTGATAGGGAATTCGGATCAGAGCAGGTGTGCTCGGTATTTGAGAGAACGGACTAGTGCTCCCCCATCAAAACATATCTGGAGAAGGGAGAGTTTCCAGAGGGCAAGAAAGAAGTAGTAAAGGTAAAAATCAGGTCTGCAAGATTTTGGTTGATTAAGGGAGACCTATTTAGGAGGAGGTTCGGGCAACCCCTTTTACGATGTCTAAGCCCAGAAGAAGGTACTCATGTTCTTAGGGAAGTCCATGTGGGATGCTGTGGCAATCACATGGGTGCCAGAGCCCTATCAAGCAAGGTCTTGCGAGCAGGTTACTTTTGGCCACAACAGAGAAGGGAAGTCGAGAATTTATTTAGGGCTTGTGACAAATGTCAGAAAAACTCGCCTTTAATACACAAGCCTGCGGAAGAACTCATGACGATGAGCTCTCCCTGCCCATTTGCTAAATGGGGAATAGATTTGGTTGGCCCCTTCGCCACATACCCTACCCAAAAGAAGTTCTTGATAGTAGCCATCGATTATTTTAGCAAGTGGGTAGAAGTTGAGGCCTTAGCAAAAATTACGGAGGATGCGGTGATGAGATTTTTGTGGAAGAATGTAGTCTGTCGGTTTGGATTTCCTATAATCTTTGTTTCAGATAACGGCACCCAGTTCATTGGTGCCAGAATCAAGGCCTGGTGTTAAAATGAAAATTGATCAGCACTTCACATCTGTCTACCATCCGCAAGCCAATGGACAAGTTGAAGTGACCAACCGAATCCTCGTACAGGGAATTAAAACACGTCTGGAGAGGGCATGAGGTAGATGGGTCGACGAGCTCAATTCAGCTCTGTGGGCATACAGGAATAATCCCAAAGAGAGCACGGGGGAAACACCATTTAGTCTGGTTTACGGTATGGACGCTGTGATCCACGCCGAGATTAGTATGGAAACCCATAGAGTCCAGAACTTCGCGGAGGAACAAAATGAGCTATTGATTCAGGATGCCCTAGATTTGGTGGAGGAAAAAAGGGAAAGAGCTGCTGTAAGGATGGAACATATTAAAGGAAGATTCAAAGCAGCTTACGATAAATCTGTGGTCAAGAGGCATTTTATGGTAGGAGATCTGGTCTTAAGAAGAGCTGATTTGAGAAAAGCTAAAGGAAAGCTGGATGCTACATGATAAGGTCCATTTTGGGTCACACAAATCTTGGCAGTGGTGCTTACAAATTGGAAGAAATGGATGGGGTTGAGATACCTCAAGCATGGGACATTTCTAATTTACAAAAATTTTATGTGTAATTTAATTTTTCAAAGTATTTTTATAATGATAATGCAGGTATATGTGTGTCTGCCAAATCGCGAATTTCTTTAAGCCAGGATTGGCTAAGGGCGGATGCCCAATTTTTCTGACCTGATCGTTAGTTTAAGCCAGGATTGGCTAAGGGCGGATGCCCCATTTTTCTGACCTGGTCGTCAGTTTAAGCCAGGATTTGCTAAGGGCGGATGCCCCATTTTCCTGACTTGATTGTCATTTTCAGCCAGGATTGGCTAAAGGCGGATGCCCCAATTTCCTGACATGATCGTCAGTTTAAGCCAGGATTGGCTAAGGGCGGATGCCCCATTCTCCTGACCTGATTGTCAGTTTAATCCAGAATTGGCTAGGGCGGATGCCCCATTTTCCTGACCTGATTGTCAGTTTAAGACAGGATTGTTTAGGGCGGATGCCCCATTCTCCTAACCTGATTGTCAGTTTAAGCCAGGATTGGCTAGGGCGGATGCCCCATTTCCTTGAAATGATTGTCAGTTTAAGACAGGATTGGCTAGGGCGGATGCCCAATTTTTCTGACCTGATTGTCAGTTTAAGCCAGGATTGACTAAGGCGGATGCCCCATTTTCCTGACCTGATGGTCAGTTTGAGCAAGGATTGGCAACGGACGGGTGACTGTGAGAATTCCCGACCTGATCGTTAGTTTAAGCCAGTATTAGCTAAGTCTAGATACTCGTGAAATGCCTGACCTGGTTGTTAACCTAAGTCAGGAGTGGCTTAAGGCAGTTGTGCATAAGATGCTTGACTTGAGTCGATACAGATCTGGCCAGAGGCGAATGCCTTAATTCTCCAGATCTGATGGTAAGTTCAAAAGCTTGGATTGGCTAAAAACTTGAAAAACCCTACTTTGCTTTATTTGATGGAACAAAAACAAAAATCAATTGAAAATTTTCGGAGAAAATACTCTTACATTTATCATAACATTCTGGCAATACAAAAGAAATTGCCTACGCTTTCTATAGGCTGGCGAATTGATTAACAATGCAGGAAATAAAACAGAAGAACAGAAAATTCAACAAAATCTCGGAGATATTTAGCCATGCAAGGAATAGGCCCTCCGATCAGCGGCCAAAACACGGCGAACATGCCACAGCTCACGCTCAGTTTCGTGGTAGCGCTGGCGATACTTGTCAGCTCGCTCAGATATGGCATGAGCTTCACCGACGACAATAGTCAACAGGTTCACCGACTTTGTCAAGTCGGCCTTCTCTCCCTGCAACTGACGATTCAGTTGTCGCAGCTCAACCCACTCTCGCTTATAGTGGTGTTTTTTCTGTCTTTTCCTTTCCAGGAGGCGGTACAGATAGCTGATCTTCTCTCGGAGCACAGTCAGCTTATCAGAAAGCTTGAAATTTTCGACGAACAGAGAGATGTTCTTTCGTTTCACAGAATCGAGTTCTTCAAGAAGGGAAGAAGAAGAAGCCATTTTAGAGAATTGAAAGAAAATGAATCATACATGCACATATATAAAGGAAATGAAGGCACGTGCCAAGGAATCAAAAGTACTAGGGTTTCCGGAAAATCAGGAAATCTTAGAAGCCCAAGAGTCATTACAAAACAAAAAACAGTTATCACCATTAAAAATATTCAGCGTACAAATTCTGGAAAAGACAAAAAGCGGACCGGCCACACAGGCAAACAACAGGTCTGACCGAAGGAAAACAAAAAGAGCTGTCCTAAAAGCCTAATCTCATCCTTTTGCCCTGCCAGCTCACCCCTCTGCTTCTTCAGTTCGATTCCTCGCTCCTTAGCCAGAGCCTTTAAGCGCTCCTCCTTCACGCGCAGTTCTTTATTTTCTTTGACCACATCAAACTGGATCATAGATCTGGTAGCCCGAGTGGCCAAGAGGGCCTTCTTGGAGAGAGCCTGATAACGAGAAAGAAGGTTAATACTTGTGCAAATGATGTAAAGATGAAAGTTAGAGGAAGGAGAATTTACTCGCGCTTCGTCTTGGCACCAAGACTCCAAGAGCTCGCGATCATTCATCTTCTCTAAGTCTAGCTGGTCCGCCGGTAGCATTTGCATGCGCATATATTGGAGAGACACCTCTCCTGAATAATTGAGGACCGAATTAACAGAGGGTTTACTAGAAGGCGCAAGCCCGCCTGAAACTGGTCGACGTAGAAAGTCAACCAGCCAACCGACGCTTGACATGCCAGGATGCCCGCCGGAGCGCTGAGAGGATCGAACTGTTCAGGGAACTTATACTTATGGCGGAATTCCTCAATAGATCTGTCACTAAGGATGGAGGTTACCTTTGGATGATCTGGAATAGGCGGAGGGTATTCTAGTCCAGATGATGATGAAGTGGTTGCCGCCGCCTCTGGAGCGGCAGACGGCGAAGATTAAGAAACCGCCGTCGCCTCTAGAGCGGCAGATGACGAAGATGAAGAAACCACCACCGCCTCTGGAGCGGCGGATGGTGAGGACGAAGAAACTACCACCTCCTCTGGAGCGGC
>BMAC01000364.1:43531-82178 GCA_014905375.1 Phtheirospermum japonicum
GCGGACCGGCCACACAGGCAAACAACAGGTCTGACCGAAGGAAAACAAAAAGAGCTGTCCTAAAAGCCTAATCTCATCCTTTTGCCCTGCCAGCTCACCCCTCTGCTTCTTCAGTTCGATTCCTCGCTCCTTAGCCAGAGCCTTTAAGCGCTCCTCCTTCACGCGCAGTTCTTTATTTTCTTTGACCACATCAAACTGGATCATAGATCTGGTAGCCCGAGTGGCCAAGAGGGCCTTCTTGGAGAGAGCCTGATAACGAGAAAGAAGGTTAATACTTGTGCAAATGATGTAAAGATGAAAGTTAGAGGAAGGAGAATTTACTCGCGCTTCGTCTTGGCACCAAGACTCCAAGAGCTCGCGATCATTCATCTTCTCTAAGTCTAGCTGGTCCGCCGGTAGCATTTGCATGCGCATATATTGGAGAGACACCTCTCCTGAATAATTGAGGACCGAATTAATGGGGGGGGGGGGGTGAGGGGGGGGGGGGAGCACTGCGAGTGATTGGAGCAGAGGTCGTTAGGGCGTGACCGCTCCTAGCAGCTGCGGCGCGAGGTGGCAGCTGCGAAGAGCTGGAGCCTGGAGCTTGAGAAGAGCTGGGGCCCGTGCTTGGGAAGGAGCGGAACTTTGGACCGGGACGGATGGCGAAGGACCCACTTCTTGGTCGGTTATTTCTGGAGCCTCCTCTGTGGCGGCAGCAATCATCTGGCGCATCATCCTTTCTGATAAGAGGAAAGGAGGAAAAGTTAAGAACTATGAAAAATAAAATGCAGAGAGACAGACCAGGATAAAAGAAAATATACCAATTTTCTCGGGTTAGAGGACCCGTTTCTAGTCGTTCGATGAAAAAGTCCAAGACAAAGGGAAGGAGTAGTTCAGTGACATGGAGGGGATTCCTATTAAGGATGGAAATGGTTTTTTTGCAAACGAGGAGACCTGTCTGTGGTGGATAAGTGTTGGTAGAAGGGTAGCATCTCGATGGGCTTAGGGTCGAAACCCCAGTCCCCATTACAATAAACAAAGAAAAATTTCTTCCTCCAGGCCTTATTGGAAGAAGGGAGTTTATATAAGAAGTGGACTCCAGGTCTGGCGGAGAGATAGAAGCAGCCTGGGGTGAGAGCTCTTTGCTTAAAAAAGCTGAAAGAAGGTATGAGCTATAGGATCCAGACCAACATAACGCATGGCAAGATTATAACATATCATGATCCTGAATGAATTAGGGGTGGAATTGGAAGATGGGGATTTTGTACATGGTGGCGATTTTCTAACATCAGAGGGTTTACTAGAAGGCGCAAGCCCGCCTGAAACTGGTCGACGTAGAAAGTCAACCAGCCAACCGACGCTTGACATGCCAGGATGCCCGCCGGAGCGCTGAGAGGATCGAACTGTTCAGGGAACTTATACTTATGGCGGGAATTCCTCAATAGATCTGTCACTAAGGATGGAGGTTACCTTTGGATGATCTGGAATAGGCGGAGGGTATTCTAGTCCAGATGATGATGAAGTGGTTGCCGCCGCCTCTGGAGCGGCAGACGGCGAAGATTAAGAAACCGCCGCTCGCCTCTAGAGCGGCAGATGACGAAGATGAAGAAACCACCACCGCCTGGACGACGAGGAAGAGTCGGCTCTCACTGCCGGAGAGGGAGAAGTAGCCGGAGGAACATCGGGGAGAGGAATGGATGATGAAATAATCAGAAATTAAAAGAGTAAAGACTAACGAAGGTACCTGGTTTACGAGGGAGGCCGGAGAAGCTGAACTGGGAAAAACTGAATCGGAAAGTTCGCCGGAGTATTAGAGAGAAAAGAGAAAAACTCGAGAATGTTTGCAAAATTGATAATATGAAAATGAGAGAGAGGAAGAGTCCAGCGGGGATAAAAGGCAAGTGGATAAATTAAAAAAACAAAAATCGAGGAAAAGCGGGATTTGATGGGATCCCCGCATTTAATGTTGGCAGGTGAACAATACCTTAGGTGGTGAGCTAGAACGCCAACCGTCCTAGGGTAGGTCACACGCCGCTGACTTGTCAGTACTTGGAAAGACGTGTGGGTATGGTAATCATTTGGGAATGTGGGCCGACACCACTAATGTCAATGATTAGGCCTGGTCACCAGGCGGATTTTTAGGGATTCGTGCAAGTACGAGAAACAAGAAAAATGTGGGACCACATTTATTTCAAAAGGTTTTAGAGTTTTACAGCTCTATCCCAACTATTTCGGGGGGAGGAGTTAATGTGGCATAAATAGGTCAGACCCGGATTGGGGTAGATCTGATTTGAGATAACCTGGGGAAAAGAAAGGAAATCAGGCCGACTCAGTCCTAGGCAAGGTATGAGCTGGTCTCCTTAGAGACAGAGTAGATGTTAAAGATAGGATTACCACGGCTCAAGAATTATCCTGACCTGGTAGGGATTTCCTATGAAATAACCCTTACAGAATTGCATCAAGGCAGGCTTGATGTCCTGACCTGGAATAGAAAGGGAGAGCAGGATCAGGGCAGACCTGGCATCCTGACCTCGACTGAGGGGACAAGGGGGACCTCCTGTCAGAATTACTTGATGCTAATTTTGTTAAGGAGTCTGTTGGAACATTGTCGTTTCGTGAGACGTGCATGATCTACGCTCAAACTCGGCTAAGCGTGCTTTAGTGAGTTCTAGGTATAATGCCATTATGGGTTCCTTAGCCTCGTATTCCCCATTGATTTGATTCACCACTAGTTGGGAGTCGCTCTGAATTTTTAAATTCTTGATCCCCATTGAGTCATCTATTTCAAGACCGGCTATGAGAGCTTCATACTCGACTTCATTGTTAGTTAAGGGAATTGGAAACGTACGGCCGAGCAGAAAGGTTTCTTTTCAGAGCTAACCAATACTATCTCAGCACCAGCTCGGCCAGTTGTTGACGACCCATCGACATATATGTGCCATTGCTCAGCCTCTACCGGGAATAACTCGACCGCCGGGGTGAACTCATCTATGAAGTGAGCTAGGGCTTGTCCTTTGATAGCTGTTCTTGGTTCATAAGTTATGTCAAACTGTCCGAGCTCGATGACCCACTTGATCATTCTTCCGGACGTGTCAGGCCGGTGCATAATTTGCTTCAGAGGGAAGCTTGTCAGCACTATTATCCGGTGTTCCAAGAAGTATGGGCGCAACTTTCATGAGGAAGTGACGAGTAAGCTATCTTTTCCATGGACGAGTACCTCAGCTCGGCATCGTGCATGACATGTGTTATGTAATATATTGGGTGTTGTCCAAGCTCATCAGATTGGACGAGTGCTGAGCTGACCGCCACCGCTGAGATTGCAAGATAGAGATATAGCAGCTCCTCTTTCATCGGTTTTTATAAGGTCGGCATGCTTGCCATGCATTTCTTCAGTTCTTCAAAAGCCGTCTAGCATTCTTGAGTCCATTTGAAGGTCTTGTTCTTCTTGACTGCTTCGAAGAAGGGTTTGTATTTATCCGTTGATCTGGATATGAAGCGATTCAGAGTGGCCATTTTTCCAGTCAGGCTTTGCACTTGTTTTATACTTTGTGGGGGTTGTAGCTCGGTTATATCCTGAATTTTGTCCGGATTGGCTTCAATGCCTCTCTGGCTTACCATATAACCTAGAATTTTTGCATAACCAACTCTAAAATAACATTTTTTTTGGGTTTAACATCATGCGGTAAACACGTAAAATTGAGAACATTTTATTAAGATCATCAATGTGATCGGATGAGTACAACAACTTAAAAAGAATGTCATCTACATAAACTTCCATTGATTTTCCTGTCAGACTAGCAAACATCTTGTTCACAAGGTGCTGGTAGGTGTCTCCAGTGTTCTTTAGGATAAACGACATCATGGTGTAGCAGTAAAGTCCTCTTGCCGAGTACAAAGATGTGTGCTCCTGATCACCCGAGTGCATTAGGATCTGGTTGTACCCGGAGTATGTGTCCATGAAGCTCATCAGCTCATGTCCTGCAGTGGCGTCAACCATGTAGTCAATGTGTGAAAGTGTATAGCTATCCTTCGGGCATGCTTTGTTCAGGCCAGAGAAGTTGATGCACAATCTTCATTGGCCAGTCTGCTTTTTGACTAGCACAGGGTTGGATACCCAGACCGGATATCTGACCTCTCGGTTGAGCTTGTTGTCCATCAGCTTAACCACTTCCAGCTCTAATGCCTCATATCTGCCCGGGCTGAGCTTCCTTCTTTTTTATATGACCGACCTGACATTCTTGTCGATGTTGAGTCGATGGAAAGCTAGTTTAGGATCAATTCCTTGCATGTCAGCATGTGTCCAAGTGATGACATCCTGGTTTGCATTCAGAAAAATTATCAGCTCGGACCTAATAGGTTCCTTGAGGTCATGGCCAACTCGGAGCTTCTTACTCGGGTCGATCTCATAAACTGATATCCAATCCAGCTCTTCGACCGGCTCAGCATGAGCAGCCTTTCTTTTCAAACTCAGCTTCCGAGGGTCCAGCTTATCCTCATTGACTTTCTGCTCGGCAGACAATATCTTTTAGCTCCCACATCGGTTCTTTTTCTTGCCATCGACCTCTGTACCTACTCAGGTTGGCATCTCCCTGCTCGGTCATCTCGAGCCAGATTTGTCTGCTCGTGTATCTTGTTTTTCGTCCTGTTCGAACTTATTGAGCTCGGTGATTCCTGTTCGGCAACACTGATAGGGGTTTGGTTCTTTCTCCCTTTCTTGTTCCTTGCTCTATTCGGCTTGGTAGAGCTCGACATTTTTTTCAGTCTCCTGATCAGAGCTTGGCTCTTTCCCCAGCTCTCATTCTGTTATCTGGGTCATCTTTTATGAGCTCGGCACGTCCTTTCCTCTTTTACTAGGGTTCCCACTTATTACTTCTTTTATCAGGGGGTGTCATTTATTCAGGAGCCTTGTTGTGCTCAGCGCCATTAGGATTCTCAACCAGCTCTTCACTTTCTTTTCCTATCATTTCTTCGCTTTCTCTCATCTACTCGACCATGTTTATCTACCTTGGCCTAATAGACCAACTGCACTCCCGGGCTGCTACTTGGTCTCCTCGTTGCTCGCACACTCCCGTCATGCCCGGGAATTTGATTGAGTAATGGTAGACCGACATTGCACCTTTGAGGTCATAGAGTGTTGGCCTGTCAATCAAAGAGTTGTAGTCGCTGGGCACATCGATTACTTTGAAGGTGATGATTATTGTCCTCTTCTCCTCTCTAGTGCTAAAATCTACTGACAAGCTGACTTGAAATAGGGCTTGAACGCCTTCACCACTGATTCCTTTGATTCGGTCATCGCACGAATTGATGTACTCCCTTGGTAATCTCATTCTTCGGAAGGCCGGCAAGTAGATCAGGCTGGCATAGGCCCCGGGATCGACCAAGACTCTGTGCGTTCGGATTCCTAAGATAGGCACCTTGATGACTAGGGCATATAAATGTGGGTGGTCATATGGTGCTGCGTTGGACTCGTGAAATGTGAAGGACGATACATACTTGTCCTCATATAGCTGATCATCGAAATGGAAAATATCTGATCTCATTACTTTTGTTTTTTTGGATGGAATTTCTTGCCTCTCTGATGAAAATAATTCCTTTTCAATTTGAGATCTCTTCTTCTGCTCGACTCGTATTGACAAAGGTCAGAATCTCTCTTGGAGCTCCGGCTCCAGCTGGTTGGTGGGGGGGGGGGGGGGTAGCTGATTATTGCCTCTTCGTTCTTGTCTGACTTGATGATCTTTTGAGAATGGCAGCAAGTTCCGGTCATCACAAACTTTGATTAGAGCAAAGACCAAGCCATGGCACTCTTCTGTGTTGTTCCTAATTTACCCATGATACCTGCAGAATATCTTCTTGTCGAGCAGGAAGGGTTTTTCTTGATTGGTCGGGCTGGAAGGAGAATGTCCAGATCCTTGATTCGCTCAACAATCATGGCTACGGCTAGCGAGTACACCTTGTTGTACTCGGATAGGAGGGCTGACGTGTTTTGTCTTGCAGAAGTTTCTTGTCAAGCAGGGAAGGGTTTTTCTTGATTGGTCGGGCTGGAAGGAGAATGTCCAGATCCTTGATTCGCTCAAAAATCATGGCTACGGCTAGCGAGTACACCTTGTTGTACTCGGATAGGAGGCTGACGTGTTTGTCTTGCAGAAGTTTCTTGGTCACAATTGCTTGAGAGCTTGAATTTTTGTCGACCTGCCAAGCTGACTTGTGGTGTTGAGGGAAAGATATGACCGGGGCAGACATGTTCTGTTTGGCTGCAATTTGGGATGCGTCCAGAGCTAGGTATTCATGGAAGGTCTGAGGATCTTGCTGGTTGTTTATCCACTTGGAAAACAAATTTTCAGACAATCCATTCTGAGGTAAAATGAGCAGGGCGTCATCACGCAAGGTTGAGACTCTGAGACCTATTTCATGAACCGAGCTATGTAGCTTTTAGTGATTCATTCGACTGCTTCACAATGGTGGCGATAGCTCTCTTCGATGGAACCATGGCCATGGAGACCATAAAGTGCCCTCGAAATGAGGACCTCAACTATGGACAGGAGCAAATCGAGTGTCGCAGTAGTGACTGATACTATCTTAGTGGGCCTTCGTTAAGCGTCATGGAGAACATTCGGCACTGGTATGTGTCAGATGGGCCGAGCATGTCCATTTAGTTCTGGTAATGGCTTAAGTGTGAGTCGGGGTCGCTGGTTCCTTTGTACATAGCAATTGGAAGGATTTTAAGCTTCCCCTCCAGTGGCTCTAAGAGGATTTTGACGGACAGAGGTGACTCATCATCGCATGCCGAGATGATGTTGCTGGTCGTGGAATCTGATAGGTGTGTTGGACCAGGGTGGTGGTTTGCTTGGCTTCCAGCTCGGCAGTTCGCTGCTTCAAGTATTGCAGCTCAGTAGATTCATCACTTGGCCTCCGCTATGGGGGAATGTCCACGTTGGTGATACTCTTGCTGTTTGCCGACCTCGTGGGGATGTTCTCCTGTGCTTTGCTTTTCGAGTCGAGCAAAAACATTCTGAGGAGAAGAGAATGTGAGGCATCGCACGATGGGAGGTCTATCAAGCCTTCTCTTGGCATTTTGCTCGGCCTCCCCATCCAACTTTCTCTTTCCGTTCTTCTGAGCTGCATCACTGATGTGGTCCGACTCCGACTATCCTTCCAGAAGGTCAGCATTCTTGGGGTTGCCGACCAGAACCTCTGGTGTCAAGATTGATTTTGTTTCCTTCCTTATCATTTCTTCAAATTCCTTAGCAAAAGTGGGGTGTTGCATGAACGATCGAACCTGTTCCGGGTCGAGCTCATTTAGGCTTGATTGAACAATTCTTTCCCGATGCTCTTTCCCTGGATTCTCCTTG
The DNA here is from genome assembly GCA_014905375.1 of Phtheirospermum japonicum. NCBI lineage: Eukaryota > Viridiplantae > Streptophyta > Magnoliopsida > Lamiales > Orobanchaceae > Phtheirospermum > Phtheirospermum japonicum. The sequence continues at coordinate 50,860 of BMAC01000364.1, forward strand.
AACTCTCTGAAGGGCTCATGATGATGAACATATCTAATAAATACTCTTATTAAACAAATCTTAACCATGACGACGAGATGAAAGTCAACTCCTCGTGAAAAAATGAAAATTGGACAGAAAATGAAAAATAAAAAATCGGAAGGTCTGACTGAGCAAGTGGGACTGCAAATCACAAGAAACGTTCCTCTAGTGAGATTTTGTTAGATTTAGCGTATCCTAAGCAATAATAATATTAAAAAATCAAGGAGAACAACAATAAATCAACAAAAATGAGTAGGAAAAAGTGCTTAACTTTTATTCCCAAAAATTAGATCGGATCGGCCTTGGCTGGACCCTTTTATAGGTGATTGGTTTCTAGATAGAAGCTCTCTCTCTCTCTCTCTCTCTAAAACTCTCTGTATGTTTCTCTCTCTAAAAAATTGGGGATCCTTCTCTCTCTCTTTGAGAGGCTATTTATAATTTTTCCATTGAAACCCTAATTGGACACCTATCTCTTGCTCATTGGTTCACCAAGCCTTCTGTCAAAGTTTTCGACTCCTCATTACCGACCCCAATAACTTCTCACCGACTTAGTGCCGACCTCAACTATTTTACTCACCGACCGAATCCAGGGACGTTAGTCTAGTACTTCAGCTCGGCATTTCCAGTTCGACAAATGATCAAAAGTGAACTGAGCATGCCGTGCACGCATTGAGAGAACTTATCCTGCTTGGCACTTTCTGCTCGGCGTCGGCGCTCGGCGTCGATTTACGGGGCCTGGATGATGTCCTGCTTTGTGCTCTCGGCAGGAGTTCTCGGTAGGGAGCCTGTACTGCCCGGTGCCCTCGGCGACTTCTGTTCGGCAGCTCCTGCTCAGAGCCATCAACAGAAGTGGCTGGCAGATGGCCTGGTCCGCCTGACGCCCTCGGTAGTTGCTTCTCGGCAACTCCTACTCGGCGCTCTCGGCAGGAGTGCTCGGCAGGTAGCCTGGACCACCCGGCACCCTCGGCGGCTTCTATACGGCAGCTTTTGATCGACGCCCTCGGAAGGAGTGGCCCGGAACCCCCGGCGCCCTTGGTATACTCTTCTCGACATCACCGCTCAAGGTCGGTCAACAGTAATTCTATTCGGTTGGGTGGATTTCCCTAAGTAATCCAGCTCAGTTCTTCGTCGGGGTCTTTGGGACGATATCAACCATCAACAACTTCCAATCTCCATTAAATCATTTATAAATACACCATATATGTTTTAGAAATATGCACTACTACCAATTTCACAATGAAATCAATTCAGTATAAAATAGCTCTAAGTTAAGCATTCTGGACTGTGTGCCAAATTTAAACAAGTGTCTTTCAAATTAAAATAATATGAAGTGCACAAAATATAAAACAAAAAATGATAGGTATCAAATTTATATACATAAAAGCATAGAAAAACAACAAAAATAATTTACTCATAAGTGTCTTTCAAATTAAAACAATCTGAAGTGCACAAAATATAAAACATCAAATGATAGGTATCAAATTTATATACATTAAAGCACAGAAAAACATCAAAAATTATTTACTCACAAGTGTCTTTCAAATTAAAACAATATGAAGTACATAAAATATAAAACACCAAACAATAAGTATTAATTTACTCACAAGTGTCTTTCAAATTAAAACAATATGAAGTGCACAAAATATAAAACAGCAAACAATATGTCAAACACGATATTTAGGTGATGATCATAACATAATGACTTACAAATGTTTTCAAAGAACACAAATCACTATAGATATCAAATATGTATACATCAAAGCACAAAAACATATGAAGCAGATTCAAGATTGTTACCAAGATGCAAAAAATTGAAATGTAAATATGATAAACCTGTGTCATCGGCTTCATGTGATGAGTCTTTAGTGTTATTGGTTGATTGAAGTCCAGGGCCATTTGATTCAGTTTGAAGCCCAGTTGAATCAGTTTGAGTGTTAGTTGATTCAGATTGGGGGACATGAGATTGAGTTTGAGGGTCATTAGGTTGGGTTTGACTAACAAGTGATTAAGTTTTAGGGATCTTAATCGTGCCTGACTCAAACTTTTGTGCATCCCATTTTTAATAATTAATTTAAAAGCACGTCAATTTGCTCGCAAGTGTACGAGGTAATTGTAGGGTGATGAGTTTGACTCGAGTCGTATCTCTCGAGGAAACAACTGTTCGGTCCTTTCGATGTTTTTCTCAATTACGAATAACATACATATACATTTGGGGGTTTGAATAGATTGATTCGATCATTATTAACTAAGACGATAATTAAACTAAAACTAATTAAACTAATTACTTTAATCTAGATTATCAATTACGAACTAAGCAGTAAACTAAAGCTGATTAAACTGATTATTCTAAATTATCAACTAAGAGTAATAACTAAATTATCGATTAACGCTACGAAGATTAAAAGCTAATTAACGTATCTAAAGCATGAATCTAAGAAACTATCGCTAAGCAATTGAATCATACAAATCCAAGAAGCATTAACTAAGCATAAACTAATCGCATAAATAAACTGAATTACCAATATCCAATATCTAAGCATAAGAAACAACTAAACTGATTAAAACTAGGATTAACTAAGAATTTATCTAAGCAATTAACTAGAAAATTATCTAAGAGTTTAGAAAACTTATTGAAACTAAGGAAAACAATGAAAAGCTCCAGCTATTCCGGAGTTTGAACGCTGATCTTGGGCGAAGATGGATTCTCGAGCGCGAAATTGGTGTTTCGGACGCGTAGAACTTCGATCCTTGATCCGCGTCTCCAAATCTTGTTATAAGACGTGGATTTATTGTTATTGAATGCTAAAATACCCTAGGATAGTGTTGAGTCTTCGTCTACCCTCCGTGTTGTTGTCAAAATCCGAAATATGACGGGTTTTTATAAATATTACAAGTCTTGCCGCACAAGAAACCCTAATTTCCAAATTCTGGGCCGTCGCGTCGAAGGTGCGTCGACGGAGCGTCGACTGACGCGAGTAGGTGCTCGGCGGTACTCGGCAGGTGTGGTCAGCAGGTGCGCGCGTCGGCTGGGCAGGTGCGACGACGGGGTGCGTCGACATCGACGCTTCAGCAGCTAGCGTCGACGTTGCGTCGACATCGACGCCTCAGAACGTTGCGTCGACTGACGCGGTCATGACTCGCTGACACGGCTCGCGTCCGTCGACGGTCGCGTCAGTCGACGCGACTGAGTGTCGGTCTCCGTTTCTCGATTGTTTGCTACTCGTTTCACCGGAAAGCTTGTTCTTCTATTCTTGAACATCGATCTTCATCGTTTACGTGCTAAACTCTTCCGGTTACTTAGCTGTAAGGTGAAAAAACAATGAAACATCACCTAATTGCATTCAATTAAGATCAAAATGCGGTAAAATAAGCTGGAATTATAAAATTACGGAATTATGCTTAAATCATCCAACTTATACCAAAAACAAATAGAAAAACGAACTAAAAAGCTAATAAAAATAAGGACAAATCTACTCTAATCAACTACCCCACGCTTTATTGGTTTGTTCGTCCTCGAACAAACGATAATTTCGAAGTATAACTAGAATGAAAATAAGTTCAAGCAAAGAGTCGTGCTATGCTACATACGTAATTTTGAAAATATAGGTACAAGTCACGCAACGTCAAACACTTGACCATTATTACATTGTCGCTTCAAAATAAAATCATGCTTCCTCACGAAGGATAATATATATAAGTACGCTCAAAAGCACTCAAGTATTTTCTGCATGGGACGTGTATACACTCAAATCATACAATTACATGCACAGTAAATAAGCACAGAAAATCAATCTCTTCTCAATCGCGAATTAAGTGTGCTATCAAAACTAAGAATCAGAAAAGGTCTTCGCGGGTTGTAACGTAAGGCTCTTTGGACGGGTATGGTATATATAAGTCGTGTGGCTAATCGCTCACTCAACCTAATCTAATCGAGAAGCAAATTGCTTCACCTCGCTCAAAAATAAAAACCTCACTTAACTCTCATAACGTAGCCTTTGAAATATAGGCTATTCCTCAACTCAAAAACTCGTAAACCGACTGAAAGCTCAAACCACTGAAGTACAATTGAAGCTTATATCATGCTTCTTACACAACTCTTGCCTTTTAAACATTAGGCTTTCATAAGAAAATTAAAAATAAAACACAAGCTTTATAAGCGCGTAGGCAATTACTAACACAAGACCCCATCATCTTTCTTTTCTTTTTTTTTTTTCCCCCGTTTATTCTTTTTATGGGTTTTTTTTTTTTTTTTTAGATGGTGGTCCTTATTTACAAATTAATAAATTCCTAATAAAAATTCCCAAGACTCAAATAACCAATAAAAATACGAACTCCTAACCCCACGCTTTTAATGGGTTGTAGGGTCGTCTCAGAAACACTCATGGCTATAGGCATGGATATTTGGCTATGATTGGCTCATTCGGAATTTATAGTGGCTAAAATATATAGAATATGGCCGGAATAAGGTTTTATATGTGCCTTAACTTCATTTTCAAAGTCGACTACACACAGCGGTTTCAAAGAGATATCAAAACTGAAACTTATTCACGTACATGCAAATGATGATAAACACTCAGGCTACTCACTGGCTTTTTGCATGAAAAATTTTTGAATTGACGCTGTTTTTAAGGTTTCGTGAAATCGATTGCGTCCAAGTACCATTTTACAATATATAAATATAAATTTTGAAAAATTATGCACTTATGCACGCTCAAAGACGAAAACAAATAATCATACTTAGTCAACTTCGACAGGCATGCCATACAAACACAATTAAGCGTAGAAATAGCAATTAATCACGTTTAAGCATATAATTATTACAGGCCAAGTATCAAATAAAATTACACAATTAATCAATACAAATCACACTCGACCACCCCCCTCTCTAAAAATTCGGGCAATCTCCGGATTGCCACAAATACATCCAAAATCAAAAAGAGGAAGGAAAAAGAAAACATCCCTGAAATAATAGTAGTCGAGCCGCTAGTCGTGAATTGTGTAATTGGCCACTTCTTCAACGTACGTGATACGAATTGCCCTAAAAGAAAAATAAAACACACAAAAAAAAGAAAATAACAATATTTTTGGATTTTAAATTTTCCATTTTTTTAATATTTTTTTTATAAAGAAAGCATAAATAATAAAAATAAAGATAGGACGAGTTTAGAACTCGCGGGACTCATCATCCTCGGGGTTCTCGTCGACGTCCATGCTCGGCGTTGGGTAAGCCGCCTCGAAATGCTCCTCGAGCTTCGAGATACGAGCTCGCATCTTCTTCAAACTACGACGGTTCTTCTCGTGATTTGTGTCCGATCTTCTCGTCGATGATTTGAAGCTTATCGAACATCTTCACTTGAAATGCTCGGTTCTCCTCGAAAAAATTGCCCCCAATCGGGACTCGGGCCGATGTAGAACGGCGGGCTTGCTCCATATCCTCGTCGCCATCATCGTCGTCATCGTGTAGTCGAGACGAAGATCCTCCTCTAGTCGACGACCTCACTCGGGGTGCCGGCGCACGCGCGAATGGTAGTGAAGAGGTCCCAAGCGGGCTAAGTCCGCTTCCGGCCGGATCGAACCCGAAGTGATGGGCGAGGCCGGTAATGTATGGCGCAAATGAGAGAAGTGGCGACTTGCTTCTCGGAGTACCTTGGTGACATTGTAAAGTCCTAGCAAAATAAGCGGGTACAACCGGACTTGACGACCATCAACGAGGCATTATAGAACATAAAGCTCGGCTTTAGTCGCGTAAGTGGCCTCATTCTTGCATAGAATGATGTGCGCGAGAATCTTGTAAGAGACATAGAGGGCGTCATCTCGAATCCTCGAGCAAGGAAATCTCTTACAATCCCCCGTGTTTCCCCCGGTAATCATCCCCCCAAAAGAGGCTAAATCGAAGCCTTGAACTCCAACCGGGTGGTCCCCTACGGTCGGGAAACCGAAAATGTTGCCAAAAATCTCCTCGTCGACAACCACATCATTCCCTCCGCCGACAAGAGAACGTCTCGTTGTTTCGAATCGCCAAAGTCGAGAAAAACTCGAGCATGAGTTCTCGAAAACCGGGCAATTGCATTTGGGCAAAGTACCCACAATCGAGGCCATCCACATATCGCAAAAGATCGGTGTGGTGGTCCGACCCATTCGAGGCCTCATCCGCAATCCCTTGGACGTTCAAAGTCCGGTGCGTAGCAAATCCCCATTTCCGAATGTTCTTGAACATGTCCCCTTCCTTCTTGTCGAAAACCGGGAACGGTGCTCCATATTTCCCCGAGATATCCTTACGCTTACCCGCTCGAGACATAATTAATCAATACGAAGTGAACGGGATTGAAAAACCTTGAAAAATAAGACTCTTTGTTCTTTGGGGAATTTTGTCGAACACTTGGCGTGCGTGTTCAACCAACAAATTTTTTTGAGTAATCCTTGCACCAACAACTTCTCAACACAACAACACACAATTATAAGGTCCCAAGAAAAGATTCAAGCGAAGTACCTCGTGTAGAGTAGTCGAGTTTCCGTAAAAATGCGAGAATTACCCAGAATTGCCCGAATATGCCTTAACCCTTGTAGCCCCTTTTTGAGAAGTTGGCTTTTATGAAAATTGCAACGAATTTCTGGGTTTGTGAGTGTTATAGTACTTGAGTTCCTGGAAATTGTTGAAAGACAAATTATTGCAAAAGAGAAAGTAAAATACGATTTTAGAAAAAGAAGAAAAGTGAGAAGAGGGGAGGGAGGAGCTGTTTTTAAGGGGGGGTTTCTGGGTTTCCCGCGGGTCACACGCATACGGGTCGGGTCGTGGGCCAAAAATCCTGTTTTTTAAACGTTTCTGGGCCGGTCCGCGGGTCGCGTCGACGCCGCTACAGAAGGCCATTCTTCTGATACCGAGCGTCGACGTTGCGTCAGTCGACGCAACAGAAGACAAAATCCCAGGCCACTTGCGTCGACGTTGCGTTAGTCGACGCAACAAAGTGATTTTTTTGGGTGCCTTGTCTTCGCTCGTTCGATCAATTCTCCCCGTCCGAGTTCTTCCATCTGTTCTAAACAACTAAAAACCAAAATAAAACAATAAATAAATAAAAATAAAATACAAAAGGATACATAACTCTCGGGTTGCCTCCCGAGAAGCGCAAATTTTTAACGTCATTTGCTCGACGCTATCTCGCTTGTTTAGCTCCCCACGTATGGTGGATCTCCAAACTCCACCATCTTGCGATTGCTATTTTTACCTCGTCCGTCATGATAAGGCTTCAATCTATGCTTGTGAGCTTGAAAGGATGATTTGACAATCTCATCGTACAACGTGGCTACGCCGTACTCATCAACTTCCTTAATCGAGAATGGTCCGCTCCATGAAGCTCCAAAATCGGCTGGGTCGTACTTACGTTCGTTATTATACAAGACTAATTCTCCAACCTCAAATTGCAAGTTCTTAACTTCACTTGTTCGAACCTTTCTTGATTTCTTCGTCTCCTTCGCCTAATCGCCTAAACACTCCTTGCCCGTGTTCTTTTTGAAAGTGAGATTTTCGCTATGGTCGAGGAAATTGTGCCTTGAACGATTTATTGGTGGTTTCGACTCCACCTTTTGCTCGAATTCGTGTGAAAATTCCTCATAAAAATTGTCTCCAAATTCTGCCACGATGTCGCGTATGTCAATTCCCAACAACTCGATCAATTCTTCTCCACTTAAGTGCATATGATCATCGGACTCGTAACCCTGACACGAATTGACTTGCTAGTCCCTTATCTCGATAGAAAATTCGGCATCGTCTCCGTCGCCTAACTTACTCAAAGTCGCGATTTCTCGTAATTCGTTCACGCACGATGCAATGGGGTCATCGAACGAATCTTMYTCTTGCAKAATAGGAGAGGGAGTGTTGTGAATATCTTTCAGAGAAAAGGTCACTGTTTCGCCCAAAACGGTCATCGTCATTCTTCCTTTATGAACATCAATAAGAGTATGGGAAGTCGCCATGAATGGCCGCCCTAATAAAATGGTGTGCTCGTTGTCCTCAGTCGGAACTTCACCAATGTCCATAATCACAAAATCAACCGGAATTACGAGCTCTCCAACTTGCACTAAAACATCTTCGACTACTCCCAAGGGTCGTCGGGTCGAGCGATCAGCCAACTGTAGGCACATAGTTGTCGGTTTGAGGGGTCCAAGATCAAAATCTCGATAAAGCGAATAAAGCATTAGATTAACGCCCGCTCCAAGATCCAACATACCTACTGCTTTCTTCCCATTGGCTAGTGAAATTGTTATGCAAAAACTGCCAGGATCGCGTTCCTTAGGTGGTAAATGGTTTCTTGAAAATTGCGCTAACTTCCTTCGGTAACGGAACGTATTGAGTTGTCGCCAAACGTCTCTCTCTCGAGGCAAGTTCCTTAAAAAACTTGACGTAGGCGGGCATCGTCTTGATCACTTCTAAAAGTGGCAGGTTTATATTCACATTCTTCAAGAGATTGTACAGCTCCATGAATTTCTTGTTCTCCTTCGCTGAACGTAATCGGCTCGGAAAAGGAACAACATCCTTATACTGCATCGCCAGAGGTGTCGCTCAGAATTTTCCCTTGAATAGAACCAGGAACATATCTATTGGCGGATTTATGTAGCTTGTCCACTGGTTTAGGAACAAGCTCCTCATCTTGGTTCTCTATGCCATTGTCGATCTTCTTCCCACGTCGAAGGACGTGAATTGCCGACGCTTGCTCTGGCTGGCTTGGTAGCTTGTCTTTCTCCTTATTTAACCTAGCAATATTGGTTGCTATTTGTCCCATAGTCCTCTCCATTCTATCCATGTTTTTAGCTAGATCATGCACAATACCGGACAGTTGGTCTATTCCGCTCACCTTCTTTGAAAGTTCGTCTATCTTCACATTCATCTTTGTAAGCCCTTCTCTATTACTGATTGTCTCAGCCACTTGATTCTGCTACCAAACCAACAGCTGATCATTTGGTTGAGTTGCACTTGACGCTTGCCCTTGCGTATGAAAATTATTTTGTGCCGGTGGCACTGGTACCTGAGCATAATGCGGTGGGGGAAATTGCGGATCAGGCGGCATATGATTTGGATTGCCCGGACCCCACTTGAAAAAAGGATTGTCGCGTTGTGGTGTGTACTTCTTTTGATTTGAATAATTCTGGATCGCGTTTACCTCCTCTTGCTGCTCATTGTTGTTAGGACATGCGTCTGCTAAATGCTGGAGGGATCCACACTGGTTGCAATTCGCAGCCATTTTCTGTGCAGCGGCCTTGCTAGCTCGCTCGGCTTTCCAAACAGCTAATTTCTCGTCGAAAATCTCTGCACATTTCGCAAATTAACTAACTTGCCATCATCTAAATCAGGGTCGGGGATGGAAACTTCGTTAACTCTCATCTTACGAGGCCGAGAATTGGTCTGTCTAGACTTTTTGCTTTGCCTCTCCAACACTTGTCTTGCCTCGTGTGATGTCAAATCTCCAAAATCTCCTCCCGCTGCTATCTCTACCTCTCGTTTCCCATGGTCCAATAAACCATCGAAAAAGAACTGGTTAGTCATCTCCGGAGAATAGTTGTGGTGGGGGCAAGCTTGCAAAAGTGTTTTGTAGCGCTCCCACGTTTCGTGAAATAGCTCTCCTTCTAACTGCTCGAAAGTAGCAATTTGCCTCCGAAGATGCCCCGTCGTTTGGGCTGAATAATATTGGTTTAGAAACTTCTCGCTAATCATATCCCAGTCGGTTAACGAACCAGGCTCTAAGGACAGTAGCCATGACTTCGCCTTGTCCTTCAAGCTGTACGGAAAACAAATCATCTGAACCTCCTCTTGGTGAAGGCCATGAACTACGAATCGGCCAACTTCATCAACGAAATAATTTAAAAATGCCAAGGGGTCTTCATGCGCATTCCCATGAAAGGTTGGGAGTAGGTTGAGTTGATGCGGTTTGATCTTGACTGCCCTTGCGGTAGGTCCTAGAACAATGGCGGACCTAAAGGGTACAACCTTTGGACGTGCCAAGTCGCGCTGTCTTAGTGCTCGATCTCCCCTTGATTCTCGAACTTGGTCATATGCTCTCTCTTAGTGGTCGTTATGCGCGTAACGGTGCTCGCGCTCGTATCCCCTTCCGAAATTGTTTTGCTCGTAACCATGATCTTGATTTTCCAACCACTCGTTCACGTGCCTTTGATTGTTAACATAGGTATTTCGCTGCAAAACATCCTCAATCCTAAATGCCACGTTCTCGATRTTGTGCTGACGCATGACATTGTTGTTCATCTCTTCATTTTGCCTTAAATTCTCCATGTTGAGCGGGTGATTGACTATGTTGTGCTGCTGGTTCACTCCTTCGTTTCTCCTTTCGTCACGTCTAGTAGAGTGTGACTTATTTGGTTCACTACCATACCCAGCTCGAATGGGGCGTGGTGGTGATATCGGTGGTGAATCGCCGTTTCGAACCGAATGTGCTCCTAACATAATGTCGGGAACTTTATCGGAAGCAAAATCAGTTGCTGTCGAGGAATTGTCCTCGGGAATAAGAACGGGTCTTGGTCTTGGCGGATTTGAACGGTGAATGTTGTCGATGAATGGCACAAGGTCTCGTTGAAGTGATCGCCTTCCTTGCATAAACTCAACAACACGTCAACGTACCAAATGGCAAAAACCAAGTAAAAGCAAATAAAGTAATAAATTAAACAGAAAATAAAACGAAAAACATCTTTAATTCCTACTCGTTGCTTCCCCGGCAACGGCGCCAAATTTTTGACTCAAACTTTTGTGCACCCCGTTTTTAATAATTAATTTAAAAGCACGTCAGTTTGACTCGAGTCGTATCTCTCGAGGAAACAACTGTTCGGTCTTATCGATGTTTTTCTCAATTACGAATAACATACATATACATTTGGGGGTTTGAATAGATTGATTCGATCATTATAAACTAAGACGATAATTAAACTAATTAAACTAATTACTTTAATCTAGATTATCAATTACGAACTAAGCAGTAAACTAAAGCTGATTAAACTGATTATTCTAAATTATCAACTAAGAGTAATAACTAAATTATCGATTAACGCTACGAAGATTAAAAGCTAATTAACGTATCTAAAGCATGAAYCTAAGAAACTATCGCTAAGCAATTGAATCATACRAATCCAAGAAGCATTAACTAAGCATAAACTAATCGCATAAATAAACTGAATTACCAATATCCAATATCTAAGCATAAGAAACAACTAAACTGATTAAAACTAGGATTAACTAAGAATTTATCTAAGMAATTAACTAGAAAWTTATCTAAGAGTTTAGAAAACTTATTGAAACTAAGGAAAACAATGAAAAGCTCCAGCTATTCCGGAGTTTGAACGCTGATCTTGGGYGAAGATGGATTCTCGAGCGCGAAATTGGTGTTTCRGACGMGTAGAACTTCGATCCTTGATCCGCGTCTCCAAATCTTGTTATAAGACGTGGATTTATTGTTATTGAATGCTAAAATACCCTAGGATAGTGTTGAGTCTTCGTCTACCCTCTGTGTTGTTGTCAAAATCCGAAATATGGCGAGTTTTTATAAATATTACAAGTCTTTCCGCACAAGAAACCCTAATTTCTGAATTCTGGGCCATCGCGTCGACGGTGCATCGACTGACGTGAGTAGGTGCTCGGCGGTACTCGGCAGGTGTGGTCAGCAGGTGCGCGCGTCGGCTGGGCAGGTGCGACGATGGGGTGCGTCGACATCGACGCTTCAGCAGATAGCGTCGACGTTGTGTCGACCTTGGTGCGTCGACATCGACACCTCAGAACGTAGCATCGGCGTTGCGTTGACGTTGCATCGACTGACGCGGTCATGACTCGCTGACATGGCTCGCATCGACGGTGCGTCGACGGTCGCGTCAGTCGACGCGACTGAGCGTCGGTCTCCATTTCTCGATCGTTTGCTACTCGTTTCACCGAAAAGCTTTTTCTTCTATTCTTGAACATCGATCTTCGTCGTTTACGTGCTAAACTCTTCTGGTTACTTAGCTGTAAGGTGAAAAACAATGAAACATCACCTAATTGCATCAATTAAGATCAAAATGCGGTAAAATAAGCTGGAATTATAAAATTACGGAATTATGCTTAAATCATCCAACTTATACCAAAAACTAATAGAAAAACGAACTAAAAAGCTAATAAAAATAAGGACAAATCTACTCTAATCAGTGCCTGCCCTAAGGATCACTATCCTTTGCCAAGGATAGACCAGTTGGTTGACTCCACGTCTAGCTGTGAATTGGTAAGCATGATGGACACCTCGCAAGATTACCATCAGATCAGACTAGCGGAGGAGGACTGGAAGCGGGTCAGTTTTATAATCCCGAAGGGAACCTATTGCTATGTGGTCATGCCGTTTGGGCTCAAGAACGCAGGCGCCACATATCAGCGATTGGTGGATAAGATGTTTAAAGCTCAGCTGGGAAGGAACATGGAGGCATACGTTGACGACATGTTAGTCAAAAGCGTGAAGGCGACCTCACATGTGGACGATCTAAGAGAAACCTTCAACACCTTGAGAAAATACAGGATGAAGCTCAACCCCAAGAAGTGCGCATTTGGGGTTAGAGCTGGTAAATTCCTAGGGTATATGGTCACAGAAAAGGGAATCGAGGCCAACCCAGAGAAGGTAAGAGCCATCATGGACATGCAGGCCCCAAGGAATGTCAAGGAGATGTAGTGCCTGGCGGGCCGAATTAATGATTTCAGCAGGTTCGTCTCGCACTCAGTTGAGAAAAGCTTACCATTCTTCCAGGCCTTGCATAAGAAAGCCCTATTTAAGTGGAGTGATGAGTTCAAGGGAGCGTTTCGGATGTTGAAGGAGCACCTGGCTAGCATGTCGCTGCTCACTAAGCCAATTCAGGATGAACCTTTAATTCTGTACTTGTCTGTCGGGTGGCAGGCCGTGAGCTCGGTCTTGCTCAAAGAGGAAGGTAAAGTAAAGAGGCCAGTATATTATTAGAGCAAAAGGCTGCATGAAGCTGAAATTCGATATGTGGAAGTGGAGCGAGCAATGCTAGCCCTGGTCGGCACAATTAAACTTAGTGATTTTGAACTTAGTGATCATGGATAAGCCAGAGGCATCAGGACGGCTGGTCAGGTGGATAATTGAACTTAGTGAGTTTGATATAACTTTCGAAGCAAGAACAGCCATTAAATCCCAAGCGTTGGCTGATTTCATGCAAGAAATGACCAGCTCTCCTGAAGATAAAAAGGAATGGATAATTTAAACGGATGGTTCGGTAGGAAACCTAGGATGTGGTGCGGGCATAGTATTGACTGACCCGACTGGATTGACCACCGAGTATGTAATATAGATGAACTATAAATTATCTAATAATGCAGCTGAGTACAAAGCTCTTTTGAGGGGAATTCAGATGGAAAAGGATTTGGGGGCAGAGCAGGTATGTGCGAGAGTTGATTCGAAGCTCGTATGTAGGCAGATAAATGGAGAACTTGAGACAAGGGATGAGCTTATGCAAATATACCTAGCTTAATTCAGAGAGTTAGCTAAAACCATGGGAACTCTGACTGTCCTCCTAATCCTTAGAGAAGAAAACACGAGAGCGGATTACTTAGCTAAAGTGGCTAGTTCAGCAGTAGATTGTCAGGAGAGAATAATCACTCTGTTAATGACAGATCAGAAATTTGGAGAAGAGAGAGTATGTTCAGTGGATGAAGGAGAGGATTGGCGCTCTCCTATCAGGGCATACTTGGAGAAGGGAGAGCTGTCGGAGAACAAGAGAGAGGCAATGAAGTTAAGGACCAGGTCAGCACGGTTTTGCTTGATAAAGGGAGAGCTGTTTCGAAGGGGATTTGGGAGGCCCCTTCTACGGTGCTTGAGCTCATGGGAAAGCACTCATGTCCTTAAAGAAGTCCATGAAGGATGCTGCGGCAATCACATGGGTGCCAGAGCCTTGTCAAGCAAGGTCTTGAGAGCAGGCAACTTTTGGCCACAATTGAGGAAAGAAGCGGAGGATTTTGTCCGGGCTTGTGACAAGTGCCAAAGGAACTCGCCCTTAATACGTAAGCCTGCGAAGGATCTCATGACAATGAGCTCTCCCTGCCCATTCGCCAAATGGGGAATAGACCTGGTAGGGCCTTTCCCCACAGCCCCCGCCCAAAAGAAGTTCCTGATAGTAGCCATCAATTATTTCAACAAATGGGTAGAGGCTGAAGATTTGGCGAAAATTACAAAGGATGCGGTAATGGGATTTTTGTGGAACATAGTCTGTCGATTAGGCATCCTTAGGATTTTGGTCTCAGATAATGGCACTCAGTTCATGGGCGCCAAAATCAAAGCCTGGTGCACTCAGATGAAAATTGACCAATATTTCACATCTGTTTACCAACCGCAAGCTAATGGTCAAGTTGAAGTGACCAATCACATCCTCGTACATGGAATCAAAGCTCGATTGGGAAAAACGGGAGGCAAGTGGGTTGAAAAGCTCAATTCAACACTTTGGGCATACAGGACTAACCTCAAGGAAAGCACTGGAGAAACACCGTTTAGTCTAGTTTATGTCATGGACGTTGTGGTCCCTGCTGAGATCAGTATGGAAACCCAACAGAGTTCAGAACTTTGCTGAGGAGCAAAATGGGCTATTGATTCAGGATGCCCTTGACTTGATTGAGAAAAAGAGGGAAAGAGCTGCCGTCAGGATGGAACACATCAGGGGGCGAGTCATAGAAGCCTATGATAAGTCTGTAGTCAAGAGACATTTCCAAGTGGGAGACCTTGTCCTTCGCAGGAATGATTTAGGGAAGCCAAAAGGAAAGCTGGATGCCACCTGGCAAGGGCCTTTCAAAGTTACAAAAATACTGCAAGGTGGAGCGTATGAACTGGAGCAATTAGATGGGGTCAAGCTACCACGAGCATGGAACATAGCTAACTTATGAAAATATTATGTATGAAAAAATATCCGAATATTTATAAAAATTTTGTTTCGTATGTCTCTTTGCTCTATACAGGTTTAAACGCCAAAATTGCCTAAGGGCGGATGCCCCCAATTTTCCTGATCTGATTGTCAGTATTTTAAAAGCCAGGATTGACTAAGGGCGGATGCCCATGAAATTCCTGAGCTGATTGTCAATATTTTAAAAGCCAGGATTGGCTAAGGGCGGATGCCCATAAAATTCCTGACCTGATTTTCAGTATTTTAAAAGCCAAGATTGGCTAAGGGCGGATGCCCATGAAATTCATGACCTGATTGTCAGCATTTTAAAAGCCAGGATTGGCTAAGGGCGGATGCCCATGAAATTTCTGACATGATTGTCAGTATTTTAAAAGTCAGGATAGGCTAAGTGCGGATGCCCATGAATCAAATGCACGACTTGGGATTGGGATATGAATGCATTCATGCATGTGAATATGATTGTGGAGAATGAAAAATCGGAGGCTTGCCCTATTTTTCAGACTTCTCGATGGAAAATAAATGATGGTGTGGGGAAGAGGTTACTGCAAAAGATTTTAAGGTATTTTCCATTGAAACCAAGGCTAAAATGTCTTTTCATGTCCCATAAAACATCAAACAAGATGGTGTGGCACACAGAAAAATGAGTCGATGATGAATATATGAGGCATCCGACAGATTCTACGATATGGAAACACTTTGATAGAGAGTTTTCCTGGTTTTCAAATGATCCTAGGAATGTTAGACTAGCTTTAGCTGGAGATAGTTTTAATCCATTTGGAAACATGAGCACCACTTACAGCATGTGGCTAGTAATTCTAGCCCCGTTGGATCTTCCCCCTTGGGATTACATGAAAGACCCATTCCTTTTCTTATCTTTGCTAATTCTATGCAATAATTCACCCGTAAAGGATATTGATGTTTACTTGCGGCCATTAATTGAAGAGTTGAAAGAATTATTCGTTGAAGGGGAAGAGGCCTTCGACGTTTCTTCTAAAAAAAACTTTTCAAATGCATGATTCAATTTTGTGGACAATAAATGACTTTCCAGCATATGGGGACCTGTCCAGGTGGAGTACTAAAGGGTACATGGCTTGTCCAATTTGTAATAACCAAACTTCTCCCGTGCAACTACGTAGCAAGATAGCTTACATGGGACATCATCGTGATTTACTGAAAGATCATGCTTGGAGTAAAAGTAAGAGGTTTAATGGGAAAAAGGAAGACGCCGAAGAGACTAGAGGTTTAACCGGAGAGGATGGCTTAGTATAGTTCGAGAGACTACAATGTCTAATACCAGGGAAGCATGGAAATAACAAGAAAAGGAAGCGAGAGCCTGAGGATTTAATTGGACCAAGCGTAGCATTTTATTCGATTTTCCCTATTGGAGTAAGTGGAGATTAAGTCATAGTTTAGATGTAACGCGTATCGAATAGAATATATGTGAGAGTATATTAGGAACCTTGATGAGTGTAAATGGGAAAACAAAAGGTACGGTGAAGGCGAGGATCGATTTAGAGGACATGCAAATTCGTGAGGGGTTGCACTTAATCAGGCAAAATAATGGAACATGTGTGATGCCACTCGCTTGTTATGTTATGACAAAGAAAAAAAGAGAAGAATTGTGTGAGTTTATAAAGTCTGTTAAATTTCCGAACGGTATGCTTCCAATATCTCTCGTTGTGTTGGTTCAAGCGACCAGAAGTTATTTGGGATGAAAAGTCATGATTGTCACGTACTTTTAAAATGAATACTTCATATCGGTATTCGCGGATCCTTAAATAAGGAAGTGCATGAGGTAATGACCTAGTTAGGTCATTTTTTTCAATACTTATGCTGCAAGAAGTTGAAAAGAAGTGAATTTGTGAAAATGATAAAAGATATTTGCTTGATTTTGTGTGAACTTGAAAAGATATATCCTTCCGCTTTCTTCGAAGTCATGGTTTATTTGCCTATTCATTTACCGGATGAGGCATTTCTTGGTGTCTCAGTTCAGTTCAGGTGGATGTATCCCATTGAACGGTAAATAATATTAAATTAAAAACTTGTAATTGCATCAAAATTTATATTTCTACCATGTCGATTATTATAAATTTTTTACATTGGTTTTAAGAAATTTATAATTGCATCAAACTTTATATTTGCCATCATTCTGACTCTTTTTTTCCGCTAGATTTTTATGAGACTTGAAGCAGAGTGTGCGCAATAAAGCTCATCCCGAAGGATCAGTGGCCGAAGTATATATCGCAAAAGACTGTTTAACCATTTGTTCGATGTACTTGCAGGGAATTGAAACTAGATTTAAGCGAGATGAGCAGAATAATGATAAAAATTGATAATAGTCTATCAATATTCTCACAAAAATGTAGCCATTTCGGAGCGACAAAACTTGTTGATTTATCTGAGGAAGAGTTCAAATGCACTACATTTGTTTGTCTTCCAGAATTGCGAAGAGGTTACACCATTTTTTTGAGTAAGTATTGTATAATAACATTTTACACATTCAAATTAATTTTAATTATGTAATAAATCTGAATTACATATTTATATTGATTGTAGGAAGCACGAGGAAGAGCTTATGTTGGCAATTGTGTGAATTTAGTCCAAAAACATAAAGAGAAATCTCTCGCATGGTTCAAAAATATGTAATGTTATATTTAAAGTAAATGAGATTAGATATGAAATAATTATATGTAGTGAACTGTCATATAAGGAAGCCTAGTTAAAGGTGATCAAATAAAGTTTAAGGTATTGGGCTTTAAAGTATCTAATAGGTTGTGGGCCTTTGATGTGTAGATACTTAATAAATTATATATTTGAATGATGGTTAAAATATGTATACTCTAGATGACTCAAGTATGTATGGGTTAATCTCCCTAGGTCATACGTATCATTATTACATATTCTATACTGCATCCCATCGTTATGTTAGTTATGTAGATTCAAATCATGCTATTAATAGGGGAAAAAAGAAAATCTACAACTTATTATGTGTTTATGTTGTGTGGTGCTTGTATTAGCTAGAAATCTCAATTACAATACATTGTTGCTCTTTCAACCACTGAAGCTGAGTATGTGGCTATTACTAATGCTTTTAAAGAAGTTACTTGATTGAAAGGTCTTATCTTTGAAATTGTTTTTTTTAAAGGTAAAGTCATAGTATTTTCTGATACATAGTCTACTATTTAAATGAGCAAGAATCATATTTTTCATGATAGAACTAAACACATGGATGTTAGATTACACTTCATTCGAGATGTAGTTGCTAAAGGTTTAATTCTTCTTGGAAAAATCATGTCTCAATGTAATCCGACTGATATGGGTACTAAATGTTTACCTGTTGGGAATCTTCGATCATGTTTGGATATTTTAAAACTTGATACCTATGATTGATATAATCAATTGTTATTATGTGTACTTGTTTTGTACTAACTTTGTGTTTGATCGCGCAGGTACCCAATGACGACCCTTAGAGATGGCGACCCTTTGGCAATGATGACTCCTATTCAGATCTAAAGTCTATTGAACCAATTTGGTCCAAGGTGGAGAATGTCATGTTTTTTTATGTGGCGCAAATGAAACCTTATCGCTGGCCCAAAATAATTGGAACAAGATCTCAAAGTAGTAGGCTTCCATACGAGATTTAATTATTTTGACAAAAAAAAAAGATTATCAAGGTATATGCGGCTCGTGTCCCGCAATGGCTCGACAACAAGCGAAACTTCGACGGACGGATACCTAGCAAGTTGCAATCATTGTGGAGAGATTCTGATTCATTGTTGATGAAAGAGACCGAAAAAGTGACAATTTTTTTCACGAGAGTTGCTCATATCGTGAATGTCAATGAAAGTCTCTACGACACCATTCCAGACATAAAGGTGTTTAGGAAAACTCTTAGAAGCTTACCTCCTAAATTTGATCATTGCGTTGCAGCCACTGAAGAAGCAAAAGACCTCTCAAAGATGACAATGCATGAATTGATGAGTTCCTTACAAGCACATGAGCAGAGGATTAATAGAACCTCAAATCAATCCTTGGAGCAAGCCTTCCAGTCAAGCGTTACCATTTCTAAGAAATTGCATGACAACCCGCACCAAAGAAGAGGTAATTTCTGGAAAATCGTTATGGACAAAATTGTCAAATAAGAAAGACAGTTGTGGAGGAAACTTTGAAGGCAAAAAAGAGCAGTCACAAAAATTCGGTGACAACCCTTTTTGCGTCATTTGCTGAAAGACTAACCACATTTCTAGAGATTGTCGACTCAGATGCAAAATTCCAAATCATTCCCAACAGAATTGCTAGCATCAAAAGAACTCATCCTCTGAAAGGATTGGATACGTGTTGCCCTAAACCCTAAATTCAATCACTTATGAATTTAGGTACGCGTGAGTAAACTATCTTATAATTTTTAATAATTTAATATGATAATTCTTTGACTATAGTGATGGCTTTCGTTAAAATCATTGCAATGAAAACCAAGTCCACGTTTGATCTCTATAAGGTTTGTATTTGGGTTATAAAGTCATCCAATATTTGAAATGCTATTGTTTTCTCTATACTTATCTCCACACTCCACGCACGCTTTTCAAAAAATAAATATTAAGATGCATTTGTAATTTGGTACATAACTAAAAATCTTGATTAAAAAAAATGACTTTTAGGTACATAAAACGGATAAACTACACCCTTCTTGATAGGATATCAAATATCTAAATCAGTAAAATATGCATGTTTATAAGAATTTATGAGGCGACCTACCCTTTTAGAAGGTGCAATTTTTTTATAAGGGGGGACGAGTTGTTTTGGGAGGAGCGAGCTCTCGTATAGGAGTGGCGAGCTCTTATTGGGTAAATGGTATTATAATAGCACGGCATTGTGAGCTGGGTATTATGGTTAACACGATTTTGGGCCTTGCTGGGCTGATATGGATTATGATACGGGGTCTCAGCGGACTAAAAGTATGGACATGGTTATTGGTCCATGGTCATTATGGTAATTTAGCGAGAGTTCTAATATCTATGGTAACATAGCATACAGGAGAAATTCTAATTGTAAGTCGGTCACTATTTATGGTATTGTGAATAGGAGATGGGAACCCAAGATTGAGTACATCTCTTATCTATATAAAGAGAACATAGGCCTCACTTTTCTCTAAATTGATTTTATATCCTACGTTTGGAGCTCTCGAATATCACTATAAAGAGGACACAAGCCTCGCTTTTCTCTAAATTTGACTTAATTATCGGAGGGCCTACGTTGGGGCTGTCCGAATTGGGTTTTGTTTTGCAATTTGATCAGATCTCTAGGAGTTTTTTAGAGGACTATCAGGTCGCTTAGCACATATTTAAAGTTAGCAATCTATTTTTGTTGGTGAATCAAACTTTTTATTCGTATCAATATTTAAAACATAAATAAATATAAAAGTTTTATTGTTTTTTCTATACTTATCTCAACACTCCACGCACGCGTTTCAAAAAATAAATATTAAGATGCATTTGTAATTTGGTGCTTAACTAAAAATCTTGATCAATAAGAATAACTTTTAGGTACATAAACGGATAAACCACATCCTCCCTCCCCTAAATTTATTTAAATTGGTGGTCCTTACTCATGCCAGCAGTAATTGTCCTCTTCTTTCCCACATGTTACCACAGTTAAGGAGATAGAGAGAGAGGTGGACAGAGAGAACTTGTTGAGACGTCCTTTTCGGAGCAGCTGCATATTAAATAAATTACAAGAAATGACTGTTTTATCATTGGGTTGTTCTATTTGTTTCTTCTCCAGCATATTTGAACATACTGGAATTTGTGCGAAAGAGACGTCACCAAAGCCAACCATATTTATTTCTTTATGCAGTTGTGACATGTCAAAGTCCTACTACTGTATGTTGTTTAACAATAAATTTTTGCAGATGGGTTTCCAAAAGTTACATATAGATAACTGATCGAGGACTTTGGCTGCAATTGTCAATATTTTCATTTTGAAAATTTAGGAAATGTGCGTAAATAGTGATAGAATTTAATTTTAAGAAAGAATGTTATTTATGAAGAGCGTGGATATTTATGAAGAGCGTGGATAGATATGAGATGAAATATAACAATTAAAGTTGATTTATTATAAGAATACTAATAAATAAAATAATAATTGATAATTAAAGTTCTGCCAATAGGAGAGTATTGAATTTTATGGTAACGTTGTATTAGTGGTGTGATAATATATGTGTGTGTAATTTTTTTTACGATTAAAAGCGAGAGATGTGTACCAAAAATGAAAATGGTTGAATGTATAGTTAATTAAATATTTCAAAAATATAAATATCTTAAAAAATATTTCAAAATGAAAATTCTTGAAACAATATCATAGACAATTTGTATTTTAGCAAGATTGAGTCGGAATTAACAATAAAATCTTTTATATTCTGAGTTGTGGTTATACTTTATCAACAAGCTCAATTGCACAAATTTCATCTAATATCACCGACATCAACAAGTTTAATTGCACAATTTGATGATATCAGATGAGATTTGTGCAGTTGAATTTGTTGATGTTGGTGATTCTAGTTTGCATGTCCTTATTTTAATTTTCTTTCTCGTGATTGATCAAATTTTTTTTTTTTGTACATTTCATATTAAATTGATGATTTTGGATGAAATTTGTGAAATTGTGCTTGGTGGTGGTGATTAAGGTTTGCAAATCTTTATTTTTAATAAAAAAAAATTGTGATTGTTTCATTTATTTGATGTTTCTGATCCAAAGTTTATGTTTCAAATATTCACAACTCATTGTTGTTGCCCTAAAATGTTTTAAAATGTGTTTCAAGTTACTTATTAAATCCGATATATTCTATTAGTGTATATTCTCATATATTTTGTATATATATGGGAACTTTTATGGTGCCGTGGGGGTACCATTCTTCATTTAATCACAACCATGGGATCAAAAGTTGGTTACATATACTGATAGGTGGTTGGATGTAAATCTAGGGGGTAGGGGGCATGGTGCCTTCACGACACCATAGTTGTTTCATATATATATATATATATATATATATATATATATATATATATATATATATATATATATATATGATTGGGTTCAAATGAGAACTCCGTCATTATATGTGAACCTAGGGACTAATCCTGGCCTTAGATCTAATATTGCACAATGCAATTATATGTCCAGGTTCATTGTGCTTTTTACACAGTACTGTAGTGCTAAAATCAGTCAAGTTTTTTTAATTTAATTATATATATATATTTTACGTTTTAAAACATGCAATATGTATCTTAAATTGTAGATCTTGAGAATGTGATTAATTTGATATATATTTCATTGAAAACGAATAAAATTTGAAAAAGTTATGGTTTGTTGAAGATTTGAGTTTCATTCAAATTTTTGAATTTGCAATTTATAGACGAAATTTGCGATGCTTTTTGTATACAATCGTAGTGTTTTTTTTTCTTAATCTATTGTGCTTTCTAAAGAACAATTTAGTGTGCTCTTTGTAAACGTTGATATATGTCCAAAATACTATTTTTAATTAATTAATGCATTTTTTTACATTATTACCATGCTGACATGTCATGATTTCAACCATCAAGATTATTCAATCTAATGGTCAAGATGAGTCCCTAGGTTCACATATAATGACGGGTTCTCATTYGAACCCAACCCTATATATATATATATCATTGTTTACAGTTTGTTTATTCATGATATAATGCAGGCAGATGAGAATAATTCCAGTGTTAGTGTACCATAATAGGCGATGGAAAGTGAATAAGTGTTACACTAACTTTGAAACTACATGGATATTTTTTCCAAAGGACAGCACCACATTCACAACTCTAAGAGCCTTTTAAAAGAACTTTTACAAATCAATAACAAGCAAGAAAAAGTATAGATCAAATACTAATTAAATAAAGGACTGCCACCATTGAAGATTATAACTGAATCCAGTCCCAAGTTCTACATGCAAATAAAGACCAAAGAAGTAAAACTTCCTCTATGCATCGATACCATTGTCAACAAAGAGGATTTCTTCCTTGCGAAATCAGAAGAAATAAGTTTTCAACAAATCAGAAATATGGACATGATAAAAATAGTTTTTAAACATATTTTGAAACTTATTTGGGCAGGTTTCAATTACTGATTATTCTTTTATAGCGTCTTTTTTACTTCATTTTACATTATTTGAACATTATTACGTATTTCGTATATTTTTGTCGTTTCGATAGGAATTTGGAATTTGATGGGCTTAATAATGATGATAATAAAATTTTGGGCCAAATATAAGAAAGAAAGGAGGCTATTGGATCAGACCTAGAGTAATCCCACGCAACCCATAAGTCAACAGGGCCCAAAGACTCACTATCGACCATGTTATCGGTCAATAGTGGGGTCATTACTATACCCTATTTTCATGGAACCCATTATTGACCCGACTATCGGTCGATAGTTTGGTCTATAATGGGCCAACTGGTGTTACAAAATGCCTCGAAATCAAAGTTAATGACCAAGACTTGGTTTTCTACTATAAAAGGCAACTTGGTCGATGTCCACATACATCACTTACATCCCTCAAAAACCACTTACAATCATAGAATATCATCCATCATAGTTAGGTTAGAATTCATGAGCTTTAGATTAACAGAGTTTGAGAGAAAGAAGCAACTGAAACTAAGGATCAACATCAACCATTTTAGTTATTTATATCCTTACTTTTTATTATGTCTATATTGTGTTCGATTAATTGTGTGAAGGGATTGTTGGACATGTCTAGCTAAATCTCTTGTATTTGAGGTTTGGATAAATCATGACTGAATAATGCTATAATATTTCTTTCAATTCAAGTATGATCCATTTGCTTTTTTTGTGTGTGTGTTTTGATTTCTTGATCATGAGTGATAAACAATTGATTGTGTTTCTTATGCTTCGGTTGATTGACACATTTCAAAACTACTAGATTGATAAATCATAATTCAAGAAATGAGAATTATCAATAGGCAATCAAACACAAAACGCACTAATCAACAAAATTGAAATGTTTGAGATTAATAAGCCGTACAAACCTTTAAAAAAATCCTGAAAGTCGTAAAGATATTTTAAACTTTTTGGAGTTCTAAGAATAATTTCAAACATACACGTTGTTTCATACTAAGAATCCATAGTGTAATCACTTTGATAGAAGGATTAAACTACTATTGTGATTGGCTTATAATGAATTGAATCGTAATAGCCTGGATAGATCGAAAAGAAATAACATTGGGATATCTTTGTGAAACCAAACCCCACAATACTCTATATTACTTGATTTTTTAGAATATTAAAAATTTGTATTTTATTCATTTAGTTTATAATTTTATAGAGTTCATAATCTTCATTTGTAATGACCCAACCCGACTCATTTTATAACATTTCGATAAAATTACATTATTTAAATTATATTACTTTTCAATCTTATACACTTGTATGGTCCTTGTGGAATTCGACCTTAATCATTTCATACAACATCTACATTGTATATTTGCGGTTAGATAGAGTATTTAAATGAATAAATTTTTATTACTCGAACCAAGCCCTAGTAAACTAGAGAGTGAGCCGAACGTTTATGCTCCTTTCAAAATTAAAATAAGTTAAACAATGCATGTCTACTTTGAAAAGGTTTTAGTTCACCCACAAGAGAACGGGGTCACCGTAGACTGGCAAGTTAAACCGAGTCGATTCTCTCGAAAAGTGAAAATACGGAGTCGACGATGTTTATTATATCGAAAACCACAAGTTCTAATTCTAAAAACACGAACAAAAGGGATTTTGGATTTGGTTTTTTAAAACAAACTATAATTAAGTCTATCCTTACAAAGAGGGTTTCAATCTCAATGTAAGAACTTAGCATCGAATTAAGAAAACTAGTTTATAAACTATTTAAAAACTTAACAAGAAGATTAAACTACGAATTGTCATTCAAGCATTTCATCGAACATATGAAAAGCTTTAACAAGTTGTAACTATAACAAGAAAAATACCAAACTAACAATCCACAAATAACAAGAGTACGATCAACTAATTTAACCAACATAAGTTCTGGAAACTAAAACAATATCAATAAAACTTGATCAACTAGGGATTCAAAACCAACACTATTATTCCTCAACTAAGTTCCAGATAAGAATTATTAAATGGAAAGATTATCAACTACAATAACGGTAATAGAGTTTAGGAAGATACTAACTAGTACGAAATGATGATCAAATTGAAAGGTGAAAGCTGGGAGTCTGTCACGAACTCCGAATTATATGCGTTCTTGAATGGTAAACTAACGAACCGATCGAACTTGTATGAAATTGTCGTGAAGGCTCTAGCGTAGGTTTTCTTCTCTTCTCTTTTCATAGATTCTAAGGTGTCTCTAGATCCTCAGATCCTCCACTCTTTTGTATCTTCAAAACCCCTTTCATTGCCTGCGTAACTGAAAATATTTTGAAAATCTGAGTTTGTAATGCTTGCATCCGGACGAATGGTCTGAAGAATCCGGCCGGATGAGGGTCTTTGTAAGCCAATCCGATCGGATGTTAGATCCATCCGACCGGATGTGAGTCCAGTGGGTTTACTGTGGCCGGATGTCAAATCCATCGGACCGTTTGCGAGTTCATAGGTTAATTCGGTCGGATGTCAGATCTATCCAAACGGATGAATGTCCTTTTGGCTACTTCTCGACACTGACTTTCTCGTCCTTGTCTCTTGATTCTCGTAACGGCTTACGAGCTTAATCCTCTTAAAATCTCAGACTCGTCAAGCGCCCTAGATGCATGAGAAAATATAGAAATTATCTCAAGAGGACCAATTAATGATCGAGAAATCGGAAAGTTAAGTAAAAAGTTGTAGAATGCAAAATTATGAAAAATAGCTTAATCTTAACCCGAATAAGACAACAAAAGATTCAAACATGACTCAGAACATATACAAATACATAAAAGATACGTACGAGTCAACCACCTGCCGCTTTGTTGGTTTGTTCGTCCTCGAACAAATGAAAGAATCACAACCAAGTAAGTATGAAAGTAGTTGGATCAGAGAGTCATATTGTGCATAGAATATAGTTTTGACAATATAAACACTTTTGTCGAAAAATCTTAAGCTAAGCTCGTGTTATCTTTTCACCTTAAAATCAAAAGAATGCATCCTTAAAAAGGGAAATATATAATGGTGCACTCATTCGCTCGTGTTTCTCAAAAGGTAAGTGTATACGATCGGATCAACAAAAATGCATTCAACGACTCGTGAAAATCAAAAACTCGTATATCGCATATGTGTGCAAATTTTGTCAAGAATTAGGTGAGGGCTTTTAGGGTTGTAACGTAAGCTCTTTGGTAGGTTATGTCATATATATAAAGATGTGTGGCTAACTTGCAAACAAACGCAATCAATAGCTCACTCAGTCAAACGTTTTTAAGCATAGAGCATATTTTTGCTCCTTATTCCTTCCAAAACAACCAGGTATCGCTATTTTTAACCTTTTATAAATAAGGTTATTTCTTACCCCAAAACCCGAACTAACAATACTCACTTGCCTTTATGAATAGGCTTTATTCTTACATTTGGATGCTCTTATGAACTTAAGCATCCTTAACTACATTTTTTTTTAATTCCACTAACTTCCAACCTACAATCGTCATATTTCTTCAGCCCACATAGACTCTCATCTCACAACTTAAATGAAATAAGAGCAACAATTATGTTCATGTCTAAGAAAAAGACGGGATATAAGGCTCAAGGGGACTCATTAAGAATTATAGTTGTTTTTATTTATGAATAAGGCTGTAAAAGGGTTTTATATGTGCCTATCGTTATTTCCAAAACCAAATGTACACACTAGTGCAGAAAATCTATTCTAAAACAGTCAATCTAGAATGCCTCAGAAAAAGACGTTCTAGAATATAAGCCGGTGGCATTTTCGTAATAAAAGTGTCATATACCATAACGTCTTTAAAAAAGGCGTTCTGGTATATCGAATATATCAGAACGCCTTTTTAAAGACGTTCTGGTATATTGATATACTAGAACGCCGTTTCAAAGACGTTCTGGTATATTTATATACCAGAACGCCTTTTATAAAGACGTTCTGGTATATTCGATATACCACAACGCCTTTTTTTAAATATCTAGAACGCCTTAAAAAGGTGTTCTAGTATATCGCATTATTATTTTTTTTATTTTATTTCTCAATACAAAAGTATATCGTATTATTTATTATTACTTACCTTACCTTTTTCGAAAGCCCTAAAATAGAAATCGCAGCCTTCTCCAAAGTCGAGCCCTCGTCTTCATCTCCCCTTCACCAAACTCAAACAGCCCCACAAGCCTCCCGATTTCAATCGCCGCCACCCCCTACTCGGCCAGCACCACCGTACCTTACTCTCGAACGTCATTGACAGCCGAGACCACCTCAACCATAACCCACGACAGATGGGATGGGGCTCCGCTCCGCCAAGCTCCGATAGCCCACGCAGCACCAACAATCAATACGCCGGATCTCCTCCTCATCCATCAGAGCTGACGAAAGCTCGCACACCAGCGCCAGCACCGCCGTCCACCAGAACCGCCACCATCCTCTCTCTCACCTTCCGCAACCCCAACTTCCGACGACTCCCCATATTTCATTTCGGGTTTACTTCTTTTCCCGATTTTAGTCCATTTCTCCAAGGTACGTAATTTCTCCCTGCTCTTCGATTTGTATGTTAGATTAGGGTTAGGGTTTGTAACTTTTGTAGCGTGAAAATTGGGGTTTACAATTAATTGAAATGAAAGGAAATAAAATTAAATTCCCAATATATAAAATACATCAACAGCTCGAATCTTAAAAGCCCATCCCCTTCCCCAGACTGATCGGGGAGATGTTCAATTTGTCAGTTCATTGAATTCTATTCCTTTTGTTTTATAGCTTGAAAACTCCCACTTTAATGATTCCTCTGTTTTCGAATTTCAGCACTTTCCAGCTTTTGTCCTCCAGCTGTATATACAAAGGGGCAGAAGATCTATGAGTTCGTGCCGCGATCAGTTGATTCTTCAAGAGCTTGTGAGTTTTCTCTCGTCTGCAAGTTAATTTTGATAGATGTTTTGATTATTTAAAATTCATTTTTTGGCATTGTGATTTTTTGCATTTCCGTTTGCCCCGGCAATGCTTGAGGTGTTCTTCGATTTTCAGACTCTAAGCATTGCTGATTCAACTTTAATTAACTTTAACAACACATATATGTATGCATATGTATATGCGTTCGTGTGTGTGTATATGCAAATGCAGATATGGTGTTCATGAATTTTAATCTTTATAGATGTAATTCAAATGCATCATGGAGAAATCAATTCCATAATTGACACCAGAAACGATGTATAAAGTTAGAAATTACGAAGTGGGACCCTGAAGTCGAAATTCAACTTTTAATTTACTTAATTTCTTGAATTATATTGGACTGGACTTTATATATAATCTTTTTTGGTGGATGAAGGGGCTTCATTTGATTTATGGCCCGACATTATCAACTTCTCGGTGATACAACATGGGTAAAATGAGCAATTTAAGCACATCCTAGCTCGATTAGTATCTTTTTTAAAAAAAATAAATTTTAGTGTTTAATGAATATTGCGCATACGTCTAAATGTAGTATGCACATCAACTTGATTTGGTGATAAGGTTTTTTTGCTCATATCATCTCTGATTTGGATGCAGGAAATCGGCCCAAATAATCAGCAGAATGATAGTGGTAAGAAATTTCTTTTAAATTTATCTCCAGTTGATCTTTTTAGGATAATAGGACATTTATTTCCTCTATATTTGAATCACCTGAACTTTAGCACCTACTATACATTTCAGTTGAAGAGACCATAAGAAACTTAACCAGAAAAAGGTGACAAGTCTCAAGGTATTTTAGTTAGCTCTTTCTTAATAAACACTTGAATCACCAATGAAATCATATATACTCTTAAATAATTTTTGGACTTGTTAATTGGGGTTTTATAATTTATTGGGGTTGTATAATTAATTGTCGCGTGAAAATTGGGAATTTAATTGTATTTCCTTTTATTTCAGTTGAACTAACATATAGAGCACATTCTTGATTAGGCACAGTCCAATCAAAATCCCAAGACATTGCAAGCTATAACTCAGAGCTCAAGTGAGGTATCATTATCTCTTCTTATTATCCTCGTATAAACCCCCATCTCTTTTAGCACAAATCAATTCTATTAATCTGGAAGCTGTTAAGAATGACTATTTTCTGATAGAACTTGTCTCACTTTGGTTCCGTTCTTTTGCTCATCATATAATAAATTTTTTAATTGGCAATTGATTGGGTTTCTTTTTAGTCGATGATGGAATTTACAATGTTTGGGTTGTTGATTTGCCCCTTAAATTGGTTGATAATAGTAATATGGTACCATTATTTCAACTCACAACATTGTTGTAACTTTTGAAAATATTATAATGGATTATACATGGAATAGTGTTTTGGTGTTAGATAATCATATTTAATATAAAGCAATGGTTTGAACTTTCTTTTTGACTCCTGTCAGAGACAAACTGGTTATAACAGATGGGCTAGATCTGCAAGTACTAGTGTTGTTGCATCCAAGTCAGCACCAGGAGGCCTCTTTAGTTGGTTGATAGGTGAGAAGTCATCTTCACTTCCACCTTTGAACGATGCAAAACATGTTTCTAAGGTTTTTCCCGTCAAAATCACTGAAAAAACATATTTTTGTAAAACATGGTAAAGAAATATATTTTTTCGATTGCTTGAATATGGTAAAACTGTTGAATGGGCTTTATGGTTATGGCAGGGACGATATGGACATCAGTAGCGCATGTGATAATAGGATTAATTGGGGCGGGTGTATTATCTCTAGCATGGAGTACGGCCCAGTTAGGGTGGGTTGAATGCCCATTAGTTATAGTAATCTTTGCTGCCATCACTCAGGTTTCCACTCTACTTGTGTGTTACTGCTATAAGTCATCGGATCCAGTTCATGGCCCCACCCGGAACACGTCCTTCATTGAGACTGTCAAGTTTTAATTAGGTAGGTTTGTCTTTCTTTTCTCTAGTGTTTTTTCGATTCTTATTTATTTCTCTCTATTTATGTTTGTGTTTTTATATTTGTTACTTCTATATTTCGTTTAAAGTTAATGCACATAAATCAAGATAATCATTGAATATATATAAATATTGATACAAAACAAATATATTCTGTTTTAAAAGAAAGTTGAGATTTGACTAATTAGGCTTCCGAATCAAGATAAGGTCAACAGATTTTATTTTCAAAAGTGACGACGAGAACGAAAAACAGGGAGTATATTTTGTTTGGTATTTGGAGTTGGTATGCATGAAGCTTGAAAAACATTAAACAAGAATAAGTTGTGTCCACAGTTGTCCTCTCTTTTGTTCATGATAGTTCGGTGATGAACTTTTATGTGTGTATTTTTTTTCCAACGAACAGGTGTTATTAGAAAGACAAGAACAGTCATGGAATGCTTACATCGCTTCAAAAGAGAGTGCATTGACAAATCTATGCACCTTGGGTACATTTTCTTATGCTTCTAAATAATAATCTATCCAGATGCTATTGAAGTTTTTTTTTTTTGTATTTACTTCTAATATTAATTATCTCTATGCAGGAACAATGACTGTCCTACTTGCCGCACCCATTGTGATAAAGGCTTCAGACTTTTTTTTTTTCTGCTACTCTTTATGGGCTAATATAAAATTTCCTTTTCTTCATCTCAAACCGTCCTGATTTTTAGGAACTTGCTTTTCATGAAGAGGAGAAAGCTCGCAATAAGCAGGTAACCGATCACAATCACGACTTTAGTCTTGAACTTAAACCATAGTCTGTTTATTTCAGTATGGAATAATTTGCGACTCACAATGCTTTATTTTCATTTTGCAACAGATGCAAGCTTCGATTGCTCAGACCTCTTGTAGACAAGCAGAGGCTCTAGGAAAGAAACGAGCATCAACCAGAGCTACATCATCGATGTATCTTAGGAGACAGGGACTCATCTTCGAGCGATGAGCACTCTGTTGATGTAAAACCAAAAAGGTACAGGATACGGGCCCGGGTTTCTCGGAAATCATTGGGAGCCAATGAAGATGGAGGAGGTGGCGATATAATTCAGATGGGAATAGAGAATTACTTGTTTCATCGACTTGTACGAACTTTCTTGGCTGGGGAAGAGGTGGCTTGCGCAGTAGCCTTCACAATGGTGGGCCCAATTGTGCCAATAGCAGGCTTTCCAGAAATAATAGACTATCAAAGCTTATAAATTATCTCCAATGTTCACATGAGAATGATGAGGTGGTAATACTTTTGGATTTGAATCAGCTCCCAAGCTAACA
>BMAC01000364.1:82516-125688 GCA_014905375.1 Phtheirospermum japonicum
TGTTAGCTTGGGAGCTGATTCAAATCCAAAAAGACGAAGACAGTGAATCTGACAGTGATGTAATGTTTCTACTCCTCTAGTCTCTGAAAACACAAATTTGTTATATGATTCTTGTTTTAAATCATATTTTTACTCTCTACTTCAGATGAGCAATTCGGATGATGACCAATACGTTGCAGCGCTGAGAGGTATATTCTTCTACAATCTTTGTAGCTTTCTTTTCTTTTTTTAGTTTTTTTTCTTGATATATGACCAAACTTCTAGCATCTTGTGTAACAGATAAGCAGCAACTTCAAGAAGAGAATGGAGCAGTTGATGAAGGTACCATATAAATCACATGAAAATAGAGCTAGACTTCAATACTAAGTTGAGACTAAATTCTAATCTTTATCTTGTAATGCAGATGATACCCAGGATCCAGCAGAAGATGAACAATAGTTGGGACGAGTAAAGGACCAGACCCGCTCATATCACCTTGATACCGTTGAGTTCAATGACGTCCTCTCAAATTTCCCTATATATCAGTGGTAAATATTCTTTACCTAAATCGATGGTTGTTCTTGAGAAGTAAAAAAGATGCTTTAGCTAAAATTTCCCTAATTCAATTTGTGCTTTAGCTAAACTTTCCATGACTCGGTATAGTAATCTATTGTAATTCATCATTTATTTTATTTCCAGTGTTTAGACCAACGAAAGACATCGGACACATGCGGGTTTTTTGTAATGAGGCATATGCAGGAGATCATCCAATTGGTTATTGTTGACTCGTTCGAAAAGGTAATTGTCATACGTAAATATCTAAGGCCCACCCTGAGATGCATATAGATTTTTGCTCTCATATTGACAATTTTCTTAATGAATCCTTTCATAGCCATCTGCCTTACAATGAGATAAATCATCAAAATGTAATACAGCAAAATATTCATCTGCCTTATGCGCCATTTGTATTTCCAAAATAATCATTAAGTCGGTATAATTAGTAGTATGAACTTAAATATGCAATATGAATATTATTGCAGATCTTGATGGTAATATATTCTGATATTCAAATTGGTTAAGTTATGTGTACTTCTAACTGTCCTTGGTTTTGGATCTGTATGACAGTACAACCTGGTAAAGCTACTAATAATTTTTCTATACATTTTCTTGCCTTTGCATCAGCTAGCAAACAATTTGTGTGTTATATTTATGTTCATGTCTGCACATTTTGCATCTCTTGTGTTTTGGATTTCTATGGTATCACAGCTCAGTGTAGAAGTTAGAACCCTGAAAGAAATCTGAATATGTATTAAGGAGAATACATGGTTTGTTGAGTCTCAAATTAAAGATTTATTTAAATTACATATAGATTTATTTTCGGTTTTCCATTGACATGCAGGCACTCAACATGGAACAACCTTATTCGGACGATGAAATTGATGATGCACGTAGACGTTGGGCGGAGTGTTTACTAGAGGTTATTTCTTGATCACAAACAAACTATTTGTGGATAACTTGAATGGTAGTAAAATAGGTACTCGTCTTTTGGTGATTTCTATTTTAACATTTGGTGATAGTGTATTTGGCGACTTGTGTTGTTCGAATTGACATCTTTTGGTGATTGTGTATTATTGGTGATTTCTACTTAAACATTTGGTGATCGTGTATTTGGCGATTTGTGTTGTTCGTAGTGAGATCTTTTGGTGATTGTGTATTATTGTAATTAATGGATGATATTTGGATTATATAAATATCAGATGTTTTTTGAAAAAATTGTGATTTAAATAGGTGTTTAAAATTGTGATTTGTGGGATAAACAAATCTATGAAAAAAGAAAAAACTTGGAATTCCAAATCTATCAAATCAGAACGTCTTTCCTAGAGGTGTTCTAGAAAATGTATATTCTAGAACGTCATTTTCCTAAAGACGTTCTGGAAAATGCATATTTTAGAACGACTCTTTCGTAAAGACGATCTAGAAAATTTATCTCCTAGAACGTCTTTCTCAAGGGCGTTCTAGTAAATGTATAATCTAGAACGTCATTTTAGAAAAGACGTTCTGGAAAATATATATTCTAGAACGTCACTTTCATAAGATGTTCTAGAAAGTTTATTTTCTAGAACGTCTTACTCAAAAGGCGTTCTGGAAAATGTATATTCTAGAACGTCATATTTGTAAAGACATTCTAGAAAATGTATATTCTAGAACGTCTTTTTTGAACAAGACGTTCTAGAATATACATTTTCTAGAACGTCTCTTTTGTAAAGGCATTCTAGAAAACTTATATTCTAGAACGTCTTTTCTTTAATTGTTCTAGAATGTTATTTTATAGAACAGATTAACCGGGAAAACTATTTTCTAGAACGGGTATATTTATTTTTTAGAACGTATTAAATAACTGTTCTAGAATATCGGATATTCTAGAACGCCTCAGAAAGCTGTTCTGGAAAATTTGATATTCTAGAACAGCTCTAGTCAGAACGCCTAGGCAAGGTGTTCTAGAATAACTGAAACAGGGCTATCTAGAAAACTGTTTCTGCACTAGTGACACATGCGCTAAAGAGACTTCTCAAAACACTTAATGAATCAAAGCATGAAATGTTGATAAACACACAAGGCTCCATACTAGGGTTAAATTCAAACTTTTGAAAACAAGGTGATCGAGTTTTAAAAGCTTCGCAAATTTTCTAACGACTAAGTGTTGTTTTAAATAAATACATATATAAGTAGGTTTTGAAATTCTTTTTCACTTAAACGAGCTCATAAGACTCTAACGACATATCATACATACATGATTCTAACAGGCAAGCCAGTACAAACACATATAAGCATGGGAGTGATTTCAACGTACGTCGACATAAAACAAAGACTCAAACATAACTATTTGACCGAAACGACTACGCATGCATAATAAACGACTACCCCCCTTCCCACACACACACACAAAAGTAAGTAATCTCCTGGTTGCTATCGTACGAATCAACGCAAGGGAATAAGAAAAGTCAAAACAATTATTATGCGAATAGTTTAGTTAAATAGTTAATATAGACACTCACGCACACAAAACATAACATCAAATCACTACAAAAGAAAAACAAGAGTTCGGATAGAAAAATGATACAGTTGGGGCACGGGCCCGCCTACATGTCCATGTGGTCTGGAGGGGGAGGGGGATAGAGCTGCTCAAGCCGCATGAGACGCCCGTCAATGGAGATGAGGTAGGCATTATTAGCCTCGACTCTGCTATTCAACCAGACGAGATTCTGATTCGTCTCAACAATGTTAGCGTCCAATCTTACCAGGGTGTTTTGGAACAACCTTGCTTCCTCGCGCCTGGCTCGAGCATTCTCTTGGGCTCCTCGCGTGCCTCCCATGCGTCTTGCCAAGCATCTCTTGCATAGTTCTCCTGATTGAGGTTCATTTGCCTCATTTGCTCCATGATGCTCGTCTGGAATTCCTGCGTCTGCCTCCACTGCGCGTCGGAGTAATTATATTGGTAATCACTCGGCCCGCTCTCGTAGGCGTTACCTTTGGAATCTATAAACTTGAAGATCGAGCTGACTTGTAGAGAGAACAACCTCAAATGAGTGAGAATCAAGATGGGAATAAATTCAGACAAATGAATGTCCAAATCAACCAACTACAACAATAACTACAAACGTTACATGCACAAATGCAACAACAAGCACAATATCAACAAAACACAGATCGGCTATTTGGACCATGTTCCAACCCATTTCTAACCAAGCTCATTGAGGATCAAATGGTCTATCATTTAAAGCCAACAACTTCGAGTTGAAGATGCGGTGATATCAATAGTTCAACAAATCAATTTGGAGGAAGTTCTATGGACGACCCAAATGCACATTTGATGTAATTCTTGGAGTTATGCGAGACTGTCAAAATGAATGGAGTCTCAGAAGATGTAATAAGACTACACTTATTCCATTTGTCATTAAGGGATAAAGAAATGTTTTGTAACAACACACTTGGCTTTAGAGCCATTGACACATAAAACGAGATGTGTCAAAAACTTTTAACTCAAATTCTTGCCACCAAGCAAGACCTTGAAGTTCAAGAGTGAGATCACGTAATTTCGCCAATTAGATGGAGAGCTATTACACGAATCTGGAGAAAGATTTGGGGAGTTATTTAGGAAGTGCCCTCAACATGGTTTTCCCGAACACCAATAAATATGCTACTTCTAAATGGGTTGAGCGAGCACACGAAAGTTATGGTAGATGCTTCATACGGAGGTTCATTGCTAGCAAGAAGCACCAATGAAGTTATGACCATTCATGAAGAGATGGCGGCCAATAGTTATCAATGGTCGACGGAATGATAAATAATGAAGAAAGTCACCATGGTGGGATAGAATGATGTAATGACTGTGATGACACAACAATTAGCAAAAATGAATAGCAAGTTCAACATGTTTATTTCACAAATATCGAGACTTTCAATGAGCTAATCAAGTGGAGTTGACATGCACTAAGGAGTTGAAGACATAAATTTTGTCAACCAAAGAAATATCAACAACAATTATAGAGGCAACCAAGGTAGAAATCAATACCATTCAAGGATTATAAATCACTCGAATTTATCTTATGTCAATCTAAACAAAACACTCCAACCACCATTGGGTTTTTGGTGACAAATGGAGTAATCAACAAAAACAATAATCTAAGAATTGAAGACATGTTTACTGCATTTATAGGTGAAACAAGGTCTCAGTTTGAGAAAGATGAAGTAAGGATGGACCAGATGGATTCAAACATATGATTGGGTCGGTTGGGATCCACGTGAATGCACTCAAGACTCAAATTTCGCAGTTGGATACCATTATTGGGAACCAACACAAGAAGTGGCAATTTCCAAACAACACAGAAGTAAACGGCAAAGAACAAGTGGGTGGAATTTATTTGAGGAGTGGAATGCATTATGAAGGACCGAGTATATCGGATATTAAACAAGAACTTATGAGAGAAGTGGAAACAAATTCCAAGGAGGATGTGGTTAAAAAGGAAATTGAAAAGGAAGCTGAGAAGCCAAAATCTACCTCCATTCCCCTTAATCTTTCTAATTCATTACCATTTCCACAAAGAAATAAAATGAAAAAAAAAATGGATGAGCAAGTTTCTAGGTTTTTAGATATTTTCAGAAAATCCATATAAACAGACCATTTGTTGATACTTTGATGTAATTGACAAACTACGGGAGGTTCTTGAAAGAGGTAATAAATAAGAAGAGGAAACTTGAAGAATATGAGACTGTGCATCTTATGGAGGAGTGTAGTGCAGTGATCCAAAAGAAATTGCCTCTCAAATGCAAAGAACTCGGAAGTTTCAAGATTCCGTGCACAAACTAGGGAAGTTTGTTGACAAATGAATTATGTGAACTCGGTGCAAAGCATAAATCTCATGTCGTTATTAATTCTCAAGAAATTAGATATTGAAAGCATCAAACCAATGAATATCATGCACTAAATGGCGGATCAAACCTTGACGTACCTGAAGGTTATAGTCGATGATGTATTGGTGAAAGTCGATGACTTCTACTTCCTCAAAGATTTTATAGTGTTACACATGGAAGAAGATAAGAATGTATAGTTGATTTTGGGGCAGTTATTTTTAGCAACGAGTCGAGCCCTTATTGATATTAAGAAGGGAGAAATCACATTACGTATCATTGATGAGCATAAAATCCTAAAAATCTATCTTAAATTATATGATAACGTGCATCGAATCAAAGACTATAAAAGAAAAGATAATTTCGACGTTAATGTTCAAAATGTCTTTATTATACAATTGAAATAGTTTTTGAACAACTCCCTTACTTCACATTGTAATGATATAAAAATTATTGGTATACAGGAAGTACGAGAAAATGAAGTTGAAAATAGGAAAAGAATAAACGAGATGGCGACAGCATCATCATTCGGGGAACTGAACTCTTCACGAAAGAGAACATTTAGTAAAAAGATGAAAAACAAAGAAATTGTTGGGAGGCAACCCAACATCTTAAGGTAAATAGGTAGTTTTCAGAAAAACTAAAATATTGAGGTTTTTACCAATTATCGACTAGGCTAGCGACCGCTAACCAGGTCGTTACTGCTGATGTTTTGAAGGCAAGCAATATCGACCCAAGTATTGGTTGCTAGTGATACCTCTATTGTGTGATGTTTCAAAGGAAAACATTATCGACCTGATTATTGTCGATAGTGGGGTCAATAACGATTCACAGATGGGTATAAACCTAAAAAAAATAGAAAATAATTTCTCACCCTCATTTCTCCACTCCCAAATGAACAAAATCCCTCCCCTCTTGCAAAAAAAGTTATTTTCCTACAATTCTCAAATAATTGTGTTTTAAACACAATACATATCAACAAGACTTCAATTAATCAACAAAAATCTAACTACAAGGTATGAATTCATGAAATTTTCAATTAGGGTTTTTATTTTTGAATGTTGGGAGTTTTGTAGAATTGATTCAAATTATTCATGTAAACTTGTTAGTAGATGCTTAGAGTTTTTTATAATGATGATTTTGTTGAATTGGGTGTGGGGAATTTCGTCGAACACTTGATATGCATACTTAGTTCTTGAATGTTTATGCATTTTCATATGAGTGAAGTCTGTTATGATGATTTTTGAGTCATTGGGATATGAATTTCTTGATATTGTAGCCTTGAGATTGAATAATTTGACATTTGGGCGGATAATCTTTGAAACAATGATCTATGGGACTTGAAATTTTGAACTTTACTTGGAATTATGCATGTTGTACATGATTGAGTGAAAATTCGAGTTTATATAGTCCTTGTGAGTTACAAAAATGATTCACGAATGATGTTCAGTTTTGGTTGTTAAACACTAATTTAAGACTTTTTTTTGTAGGAAATGGCTCTAAGACGTGCCTCTCCCGAGCACTCCAAATACGGGAACCAATCCTGTCACCTCCATAAAATTCGAAGGAGAAGACGACTATGTTATAAATCCGGATATTGATAGGGAATAATTTGGAGTCGGATTACCCTCAATGAAGATCTAAAATAAATGGCATCGTCTTAGCATGTTAAGAGTTTGAGCAATGAAACATGTTAACTCAGTGTGCATGCAAGCGCTCGGAATTGACAATGATGTGAACTAACATTTTAATCGGATTGGATTGAGTGACGAGATCATGGATGCAAGATGGACAATGTATCACTGGATGACATTGGAATTTTTTAACACCCTCAAGGTCAAGAGGGTGAGGAAGACAAGAGATCCTATAGGGATCGCTTTCCAATTGAACAACACCGAATGCTACTTCCCATTGGCCTAAATTATGAACATCTTCAACCTCCCAGAGGGAGGTTTTTGCAGTTATTTGCCAATAAATTATAACCAAAAAGATTTTTGGTCCAACATAACTAGAAAAGTGGGTGAAGAAGACTGAACATATGATATTCAAAAATTGAAGTCCTCGGAGATTCGGAATCTAGTATTCTGATACATTGAAAAGGATGTCATCAATGATACTCGCCTACCACGAGATTGGAGGCATGTGGAAGCAAGAAGTCTTGGCATTGTGGTGTATGCTATTAGGAACGACTTTCAATGTCGCATGGGCCCTCGTTGAGAAATTTGTTTTACAATAAAATAATAAGAAGAGCCCCATTTTCATTGGTGGTTTGATCACAACCCCTTCCGCTATCACTAAGAGTTCATCCTCGCCAGTCGGACATTTCCCCCAGGATCATCGAGCTAGACATTGAGCACTTAAGGATAGCAAGAATGATCATCCCTCACGGTGATCAATATTTTCTTTGATAATGGACGAACGATGACTTCCCTCTCCCAATCTGACACTCACCTCTCCCTCTCCCAATCTGACACTCACCTCTCCCGGAAATCTCCGAGAAAGAACGAATTAGACCCTCGACTTGCATGAACATTGAGCATTCATCCGAGATCTCAAAGGCCAGCGGGCTAATAACAATGAGACTAGACCTCATGATGTTGAACAAGGGAGGGATATAATTCCAATCGGATCGATCAGTTAGAAGACCAGAAGGACGAGATTCACCAAAACTAAGTCGAGATGCGGCGAGACATTCGACGAATGATGAGAATTGTGAGTCAAATGGAAAAATTCCATGTCTCTCGGAATGACTATGCCGCGGAACCAAACTCGCCTTGAACATTGTGAGTCTCAACTAAAGTAAGGAACTCACTCTCAATCTTATTACTACTTAGTAGCAAATAAGTTTAGGGGGGATGAAGTGCAGCTTACTTTGTCAATGCATATAATTTTATTTTTTTTTTTTCATTTTCATATAGGCTTGCGTTAGTTGTTTTCTATTTATTTTTATTTTTCTTCTATTTTACACGTTTAATTACTTTTAATAAATCTGTGGATGATGTTGGGTATGTAATAACACTTGATCTTATTTTGATGATATTGCATTGTGTGGACCTCTTTTGTGATTGTATTGATGATGTGCTAAGGATGAGTTGACTTCTAAAAATCTTATATGGATACAAAACACATGCTTGAATAAGTTTGTTACACCCTAACTAAAAAATCTTCATTCTCTTGTTTTTGAAATAAATAATATGCTTGTGAGATTTGGGATTTCTTTGACTGATAAATCACAAAAACAATCATTTTATTTCCTAAGTGAATTATCGGTCGTATTTGTATCTCTTTAGAGCTTGCCTTGGTTTTTTCTTGAGGTTGTAAGTATAAGAATTGACTTGAAAATAATTTCTTTTTGAAAACCCGATTTCGACCTTATATGTATATATATATATATATTAACTACTACAAATAAAATAATCCCTAGTTAGCCCCATTTGAGCTTTTATTTTCATTCCTTGATAGCCATGAGCTTATTACATTCTCTTGAGAAGCCTTTTGTGAGGGATTCGAGAGTTTCATATTTTTGAGTTAATGATGTTGGGTGTAGAGGT
The DNA here is from genome assembly GCA_014905375.1 of Phtheirospermum japonicum. Lineage (NCBI taxonomy): Eukaryota > Viridiplantae > Streptophyta > Magnoliopsida > Lamiales > Orobanchaceae > Phtheirospermum > Phtheirospermum japonicum. Next base: position 91,456 of record BMAC01000364.1, read on the forward strand.
TAAAAAAAGGGTCTTATACTTAAAGACTACTTTTATTTATCTTTTAGTCAGTAAATAAAAGAAGAAAATTAAAAAGTTTCAAAGTATATAAGTTAGTTGGGTTTGGTTAAAAGCCTAATACATAAAAGGCTATGTTCTTTCAAAAAAAAATTAAGTTCTTGGGTTAAGGTGAAGCATGAAAAGCTTCAAAAAGTTTAATTGAGGGTAGTTATGGTATTTTTGTGTACTTGTTCACATTTAGTCACTTTATCTAAATGTTTCATATCTAACCAAAGAGCCTACATTAAAACCTTAATAAAAGCCTTATTTGATTCTTGTCATTTCGTACACACCAAGTGGAGAGATAAATAATTTGAAAAAATATGTTAAAGTGCATATATTAACTTGATATCAAGCGTATTACTGTCTTAGTCAAGCACTTCTATGATGAAAAAAACACTTACTTGGTAAGGATCATCGACACCATTGTCAACAAACAGAGTTTCTTCCGCACGAAATTAGGAGAAATAAGTTTTCAACAAATTAGAAACATTTGTGTGATAAACACAATTTTAAGCATATTTTGAGACTTATTTAGGTAAGGTTTAATTACTGATTATGCTTTTATAATGTCTTTTTACTTCATTTTGCATTATTTGGACGTTATTACTTGTTTTGTATTTTTTGTGATTTTTGTAGGAACTTGGAGTTTAATGGACTTAAGAATGACGATAATAGATTTTTGGGTGAAGATAAGAAAGAAAGGAGGCCATTGGACCAGGACTGGAGCAAGCCCACGCAACCCACAAGTCAAAAGGGCCCGAAGACCCACCCTCGACCATGTTATCAGTCGATAATGGGGTCGCCACTGTACCCTGTTTTCACAGCACCTATTATTAACCCAACTATTAGTCAATAGTCTGGTCGATAATGGGTTAAAAGATATTACAAAATAGCTCAAAGTCAGAGTTAATGTCCAAGAATTAATTTTCTACTATAAAAGGCGCCTTGGTTGTTGTACACATACATCACATACATCCCTAGAACACCACTTACCATCATAAAATATCATCCACTATAGTTAGGCTAGAATTCATGAGTTTGAGATTAAGAGAGTTTTTGAGCAAGAAACAACTAGAATAAGGATCAACATCAGCCATTTTGGTTATTTCTATCCTTACTTTTTATTATGTCCATATTGTGTTCGATTGATTGTGTGAATGAATTTTTGAACATGTCTAGCTAAATATCTTATATTTTTGGGTTTGGATAAACCATGATTGAATAGTGTTATAATATTTTTTTCAATTCAAGTATGATCTCTTTGCTATTTTTGTGTTTTGATTTCTTGATCGTGAGTGATAAACAATTACTTATGTTTCAATTTTTTAACAACCTTTCGAAACTACTAGCTTGATAAATAATAACTCAAGAGATAATATTTATCATTAGGTACGAAACACGTTAATCAGCAAGACTGATAGGTTTGAGATTAATAAGCCGTACAAACCTTTAAACAAATCTTTGAAGTCGTACATATCTTTTAAAATTTTTGGAGTTCTAAGTATGATTTCAAACAGACATGTTGTTTCATACTTAGAATCCACATTTTAATTACTTTGATAGAAGGATTAAACTACTATTATGACTGCCTTGTAGTGAGTTTAATCACAATAGACTTGATAGATCAAAAAGGAATAATATTGGGATATCATTATGAAACCAAACCTGGAATACTCTCTATCACTTGATTTTTCTAAACTCTTTCACATTGTGTTTTATCTTTATTTAGTTTATAATTTTAAATACTTTATAATTGTCTTTTGTAACGACAAAACCCAACTTATTCTATATTATTTAGATAAAACTACATTATCCAAATTATTTTACTTGTAAAATCTTAAACCCTTGTATGATCCTTATGGGATTTGACCTTGCTCATTTCGTACTACATCTACACCGTATACTTGCGGTTAGATAGAGTATTTAAACGAATAAGTTTTTATTACTCGAACCAATCTCTAGTGAAGTAGTGAGTGGTCAGTGTGAAACAAGCAGCAGCAAAAATATATAACCATACCAAGAATATAGAAATAAGAGTTAAGACAGCAGGAACATATCAATAGAGGCATCGGCGGTTGGTAACGTGGATGAACATTCATCGACTTTGCCATCATTGTCAGCAAAAATATGATAGAAGAAGTCATAGTTCTACAAATATAAGGACCAAGACCCGGTGAAGAAGAAACTCTAGTCGGGGATATATTTGAAGATAAAGAGGCATTAGCTAAACACATTTCTTCTTATACTTTAAAGAATCACTTCCACTTCGGAGGGAAGAAGTCTTACAAGATGCTATATAACATACGATTTCTAGTTGAAACTTGTGACTGACATTTAAGGGCATCAGCAAATATTCAGACAACTAGTTTCATAGTTAGAAAATTAGACAAAAACCACACTTGTCCACCTGATCAAAGAATGAATGGTAGCAAGAATGCTACTATAAAACTCATTGCGGGTCTTATAAAATCTAAATATATAAACAACATCAAGATAATGTGTATGCTAGCAGATATCATTGGTGACATGAAAGGTGAGTATAAAGTAACCATGTAAGAGAAAAGGTCGTGGCGATGAAAAGTGAAAGAAATGGAAATATTGAGGGGTAACTTAGATGCATCTTATCAAAAGCTACCAGCTTACCTACATATGCTGAAGAAAACGACTCAGGATCAACTGGAGTGATAAAAATTGAGAATAATGATATCCTATTCTTGTTCGTGGCTCTAAAAACATTAATACGGGATGGAGATATTTAAAGCTAATAATTGGTGTTGAAGTCATGTTCTTGAGAGCGAGTTATGGGCGAACATTGTTATCAACATGTACACGGATGCAAATGGAAAGATTCTCCTTTTGGCGTTTGCAATAGTGGATAGCGAGAATGACAACTCCAGGATATGGTTTTTTGAGAACTTAAGGAAAGTCTTTAGACTCATAGAGGAACTGTACATAGTGTCATACAGACACAACAACATTGTTGCATCAATAGAAGAGGTACTTGTTTTATAACTATTTTTATAATGTTTCCTAAGTGTTTCACAAGTGATACATGTTCTGCATAAAAAACAAAACAAAAAAAACACTCAGTTATTCAAGTTTTCTGTTTCACTATTATTTTCATTTGTTTCATAATTGTTTCACTAATTCACTTGATTTTTATTTTATTAATTAATAAGGTATATCTTAAAGATGCTCAAGCAGCATACATGTACCACCTCTTGAACAATTCTGGAAAACACTTCAAAAGAAATGATAATTAGTTGGCAAAATCCTTTGTAGGTGCAGCGAAAGCCTACACGAATGAACAATTTGAGAAAAACATATATGCACTCGATGGACTTAATATCAGAATCAGTACGTAGGTGGGCTTGAATCCACAGTTTGAACAAAAGATATTTTACCATAATTTCCAACATTGCAGAAATATGGAATGTCATGAATGTCACGGGAAGAGAATTGCCAATAACTACTTTGCTAGAGTACTTGAGATATTTGCCTCAAGATTGGACTTGTAAAAATAGATATAAAGTAAGATCGTCATTCACAAAAATATCAAGAACAACTAAGAATTATATGGGGGAAAACTACATAAGTTCTCTAACATTAAAAGGAAGTTCCTAAATGCGTTGTTTCAAAACTATTTCTTTTATGTTTATTTTATATTTCTCCATATACATCACATTGGTTTATGGTAAAATGACAGGTGGACAGACAACATGTTTCAGATGGATGAGATCCCCTGTCCACATGACATAGAAGTATTGAAAGAAATGAATCAAGATCCACTACAATAAAAATGTTATTTCCTGACGGGAAGATCCGTCAACAAACCTGTCAGCAAATTGATTGCTAAAGGGTATGGCCCGTCAGCATATTTGGCATCAGCAAATTGATTGTTGATGGGATTAACGTACCCGTCAGTAATTCCACCCCTCAACATTTTTTATAATACTTTATAAACTCGGATGGGTCAGGCCCATCAGCATTTATAAAATAAAAATAATTGAGCAGGCCTGGCTCAGCCCGCGCCCAGCCCGACCCACAACCCAGCCTAGCCCTGCCCAGTGATTCAGGCTTAACGCACCTATTTTTATAAACTATTTTGTCAAAACATTTAAAGCTTGCCCGCAAGAGAACGGGATCACTTGTAGGTGGGTAAGTTGACTCGAGTCGATCTCAAGGAACATGCAATCAGAATCTGGAATAGTTGTTCGATCACAAAGTAACCCGAAAACTCGTAAATTGGGGGGTTTGTTTATTTTGATTATCTAAGAATTTAAAACGCATGGACATCAATTAAAACTAGGTAACTTCAACTAATTAATCGACTAGAAACATGTAAATTCAATCCAAGAAACCAATCTAATAATTCAAACAAGAACAACTAGCATGAACGAAAATAATTATCTAAAACGTAATGTAAACGGAATAAATTATCTAAGAATGAAAAACCAAACATTAAAACTAAACTAAGATGAAAGATTACGAATTCAAATATCAAAAGTAACTAAGGTTCGAAACATAAAGTAATTCAAGAACAATTATTAAAAAGCTACTACTTAATCACATAAATTAATCTAAGAAAGCAATTAAAGAGTTTAGAGTACTTATTGAAACTAAGAAGTGCAGTAAATTCTCCAGCTATTCCGGAGAAATTGCGTAGATCTTGGCCGAAAATCGAATCACGAACTAAAGATTGGAGCTTGGAACTTGCGACTCTTGAATCTTCGATCTTGATCTTCTATATTGMAATGGGATGTGAATGTGTGTTGTTTTTGAGTCTAAGGACCGAAAATAAGGTTATAGTGGTGTTATGTGTCTTTTGGGACGGATTAAGAGAGGGGTTTATATAGTTTTCCCTTGTCTTGGAGCACAAGTTAGGGTAAAAACGCATTTCCAGGTAGGTAACGATAAGACTTAGTGGTAGGAGTTACCGCTAACTATACCGTTAACCCTTATTCTCTATCCACCCGTAGCGGTTTTGGTAGCGGTAAGAAAGTAATCATTAAGTTCACCGCTAACCTCTCTGTCACTTCGTAACGGTGTAACTAACGGTATAAAGATACCGCTAAAGTCACCATTATCTTGGTCTGGGAGCTCTCTGTCCATCCTCAGCGGTAAGGTAACGATGATGGTAACGGTTATAGATACCGTTAACTCCAACTTTCTGCTACTCTTTCGCCGGAAAGCTCGATTCTCATCTTCTACTAATTAAACGTCTTCCCGTAAGCGCTGGACTCTTCCGGTAACTTAGTTATAAGATGAAAAATAGAGAATAGTCACCTATTTGCATCAATTTAGATCATAATACGGTATAATAAGATGGAAGTACAAATATACGAAATTAAGCTTAAACTACCCAACTTATACCAAAATTAATAAGAAAAACTAACAAAATACTAATAAAAACAAGGACAAATATGTGCTAATCAACTACCCCCCGCTTATTATTTTGTTCGTCATCGAACGAACGATAGTTTCAAAGAATAACGAGAATGAAAATAAGCTCAAGCAAAGAGTTGTGTCGTGCTACATAGATAATTTTGAGAATATACATAAATGCAACGTAACCTCAAACACTCCACCCTTATTACATTGTCGCTTCAAAAACAAAATCATGCATCCTCCCAAAAGGGTAATATATATAAGTGTATACTCAAGCACTCAAGAATTTTTTTATAGGGACGTGTTTACGCTCAAATCATCACAATACAAGCACAGTGAACAAGAACCGGAAATCAATCTCTTCTCAATCTCAAATTAAGTGCGTTATCAGCAAAGAATCAGGAAAAGGTCTTTTCGGGTTGTAATGTAAGGCTCTTTGGACGGGTATGGAATATATAAGTCGTGTGGCTAACTCACGATCTAACGTGATCAATAACTCACTCAACCTAATCTAATCGCGAAGCAATGTGATTCACCTCGTTCAAAAATAAAAACCTCACTTAACTCTCATAACGTAGCCTTTAAATTTTGGCTATTTCTCAACTCGTAGCTCTACACCGTCTTGTGCTCGAGCCACTTAAACACAACTCTTGCCTCTTAAACATTAGGCTTCATAAAAACAAACAATAGAACTCAAGCCTTTAATAGCGTGTAGGTAATAAATCAACATTATCCACCATCCTTTTCTCGTTTTTTTTTTTCTTTTCTTTTCCCCCTTTATTATTTTTTAATGGGGTCATCAATTTTTTTTCTTTTTTATTATTATTATTATTATTATTATTATTATTATTATTATTATTATTATTATTATTATTATTATTATTATTATTATTATGTTTTTGTAGGAAGGTTGTCCTTAATTACAAAAATTCATAAATCCCTAATAAAATTCCCAAAACACTAATAACCAGCAAAATAACGATCTCCTACCCCATGCTTTTAATGGGTTAGTAGGGGTCGACTCAATAAAATCACTCCGGGATATAGGCATGGATATTTGACTATGATTGGCTCATTCGGAGTTTATAGTGGCTAATATATATGAATATGGCCGGAATTAGGGTTTTTTCTGTGCCTTAACGTCATGTTCAAAGCTAACTACACACAGCGATTTCAAAGAGATATCAAAATAGAACTCACTCAAGTACATGCAATGACGATAAACATTCAGGCTACTCACTGACTTTTGCACTCAAAGTTTTGAATTGACGCTGCTTTAAAGGTTTTGTGAAATCAATTGCATCCAAGTACCATTTTACAATATATAAATAATGGTTTTGAAAATTTATGCACTTATACACGCTCAAAGACAAGAACCTCAAATCAAACATAGTCAACTTTGACAGGCAAGCCAGACAAACACGATTTAGCGCGGGAATAGTAATCAATCACAAGAAATTACTAATTATTACAGACGATAAAAATTTAAATTGCACTTAATTAACGAAATACAAATCATACTCGGCCCTCCCCCTCCCAAAAATTCGGCAATCTCCGAATTGCCATAAGCATAAATAAAACGAGGAATGGAAAAGAAAACTTCCATGAAAAAGGTCGAGTCTCTCTAATTGAAGTCGTGCAATTGGCCATCGTCAAGAGTCTTGTGATTGAAATGTCCTTAAATCAAAAACTTCTGAAATACCAAAAATAACAAATAAAAGCAAAATAACAAATAAAAGCAAAATAACAAATAAAAGCAAACAATAAAATAGTGTTCACCACCAATAATAAAAACACAGAAAACCACTGCCACGGCTCATCAGCAAGCGGTGGAGCAGGAGGCCATTGTCCCATAAAACGAGCAAAATCGGTTGTCATCCTGGTCAGCATCTCCCTGTTGGCCTCGCTCCCCTCTCTACATCGGTGAGCCTCATCATGTCCCAACTGGGCCTCCCTATGCCCACGTCTACCCTCCATTACTGCCATTCTCACATTCTCGTTCGCCTCACGGGCCTCTTCGAAGGCAAGTCGTGCGTCTGTCTTAGCATCCTGAGCATCGAACTCAATGTCGGAGATTCGATCATAAACGTTAGTCTTGAACTCTCTATAATCCGTCAAGTAGGCGTCGAACTCGGGCCGACCCCACTGAGACGACTCTCCAGTCAAAACCATCGCGGGTCCAATATGCTACCCAGCATCTTCCTCATCCATCGCTCGCGCCTCTTCACGAGCTTCATCCTCCCCGTTGTCGTCATTTGCCTCATTCTTGTCACTTTCCTCGATATATTTCCACAACTACGTCATCGGCCGTCTCTCACCTCTCGGTCTCCCGGGAACTCGAACCATACGCCATTGAAGCGGTGGTGCCTGATAGGGATGAGGGGTGGTAGTCCCTCAACGAATATCCACACACCTCAGCTAGGCCAGTAATGAAAGTCCCGTGCGACAGAGGAACAGGTCGCTCCCTACTTATCTTCTTCACGTTCTTCAGGTATTTAATGATCAGGGGGCAAATTTGGACGAGCTTCCCTTTTGTCATACACCATAGGGCGTATAGCTCATCCCTGTTAATCAAAGTCGGCTCCTCTTTATCGATCACACATCGGGACAAAAATCGATACGCGGCGTACAACACATTGTCTTCACCATCGTGAGGGGGAATTTACTCCTCCCTTCATTGCCCGGATACGAAATCTCCACCCAAAATGCCCGCTTGTCATAATGATAATCCCGCTCGTGAAACGTCATGCGGCCTTCAAAACCAAACATGGCCTGGATTATCGCAGGGGTAATATTGTACTCCTCGCCCCCGAATCGACATGTCAGCATGTTGTCGGCCATGATTTCAAAAGAAGTGTAGAACACGAGCATCATTAGCTCATAAGTCGGGACATGTATTCGAGCCATTTGTATGCAATTAAGATTGTTGATGTACCCAATAAACTTCTCAGCGAATGCGTCGCCTTGGGTCACCTGCTTCATCCAGTAATCGACGTCGATGACCACCGAATTCAAAATTTATCGATCGACCAAGGAATTATAGAGATCGACCTCGTCGTTGTAAACCTTGAACCGTGATCCAATCCTACGTTGCACATTCCTCCTTGCATTGCTCGATGAATAGGCCATAGCATCAGTCTCATCTCTGCAGTAATTATGGTCGACCTCGAAAATGGCTATCAACTGCCAGAAATTCTGAACCAGCAAGAAACTTAGCGGAAAGGCCTAATGATAAGCCTAACCGTTACTGAAATTTCTACTACTTAGCGGTATGCTAGCGGTCACTATAACCGTTACTGATACTGCTAGCGTTTTGTCGAACAGGTTACGTGCATAAAATTTCACCGGCAGTTTCTCAAATGAATCTAATCCCAACAGTTTAAACAACCTGCAATCCCAACCAAGCAGTTCAAAAAGAGTTGAAGTTCAGCCACGCTTACCCCCAAAATCGCGATAAATCCCAAGTTTGCATACAAAATCTCAGGGTCCTTGCCATTCTCGTGCTCGGATTCTGTTGTCTCGATCTAAATCGCTCGTATTTGCCTTGGTTTGTCTGGGTAGCGGTAATACTTTGGAATGGGCAGCGGCGTGCTCTGGTTATAGTGGTTTGGAAAAAGTGACGATTAACCCTAGAGAATTCCGATTTATACTTACCTTGGACCGGGCTTTTTAATAAGTTAGCGGTAAGGCGTAACGGTATGTGTAACCGCTAGCCATACCACAAGAGTTCTTGCTGGTGGGTAATGGCGAATCCAACGGTAAGAATACCGCTACATGACCATTAATAATGGGAAGACTGCACAATCTCCCAAGAAAATCAAAAACGTCCAAAGAAAAATAAATATTTAAAAAGTTAAAGGATGCAAGAGGAATTAAAATAAACATTTTATTAATGCTGACTCGAAATACTTAGACAACGGAATTGAAATAAAATTAAAATTGCGATAATATAAACTAAATAGAATAGGATGACAATCATATGACTCGATAATTGAAAACTTAAATAGTGCATAAATAATTATCTAGTGGATTCGTCCTAAGGGTCTAAGGGGATCCGTAGTGCATGTTCTCTAGCTCGTTAATCTTATCGTTAGCCTCTTCTAGACGGTGCTTCCAATATCTTATGTTCCACTCGTGCACTGCGTTGCCCTCTTCAAGATTTTTAATTTGGGCTTCCAGCTCATGGACTCGACATAGGAGTGCGAACTTCTCTTCTCGGATCTCGTAATTCTCTCGCAGGAGGTCAATTTCGTCTTGCACTGCCTCAGCCAATTCGACCTCCTTATCTTCAAGATGTTTTTTCCCAAATCATTATTTTTTTTGCAAAAGCGGCTTCGCTCCACAGAATCCCAGTAATTTGAATGGTAAGTTTTTCAATCTCCTCTCTAGCCATGAGGAGTTGATCATGAAGCTCGTCCATGGACACGTCATGATCACTTGGGTCTTCCTTCCTTCGTTCGAGATCACACTTTGCCACCTCCAATTCCTTGATGGCTCCCTTTAGTTGAGAAATAGTGTTTCTCAACCCTGCATGCACCTCTCACGCTTTCTTCAAACTATCTTCTAGTGCGTTGATCTTGAGGGTGGTATTGACTTCGTCTAGTTGGAGACCATTATTCGTGGCCTTCACCCTCTCGATTTCAGCTTGCATCTTCGCCAACTCTTCTTCGTGCTTACTTCTCAACATCCACCTATCTTCGTGGTTGTTGGTTGCTTGTGGAATTAGCCTCGTGGTGTTGGGAGGTTTGGAGAATTTTTATTTTCTTATGTAAGGAGGTTTAGAACAAAAGAGAATTGTGAAATATAGGGTGCCTGAGGGGTGGTTTATATAGGAATTATTGGCTCTTGAAAATAGGAGTCCTAGATTTTTCCCAGTTTTAATTAAGGTAGGGTATATTTAAACTTACCTATTCAATTTAGAACTCTCCTAAGGTAGTAGATCTAGACTTAAAACTCAGCCAGAATTCGTGCTAAATATTACCATAAACTTACTTACCTATTGGGAATAAAATACCCAAAAACCGCAGTCCAAATCTTTCCAAATTTTTCAAAGTTGGTCCTGGTAACGGTTACTGTAGCGGTATGGTTACCGCTAGTAATACCGTTAACCTTGCTGCAACTTCCCAACGGTGACTTTAGCGGTATGGGTTACCGCTGGGTAACCATTAAACTCCCAGATTAGGCGAATTTTTAATTAATTCTGCACATCAACATCACGTAAACGTACCACAGCAAAATAAAGCAACATAAATTGAAGAAAAACTCAAATAAAATCAAAAAGAAAAGAAAAGAAAAATGATACAAGTGCTTGGGTTGCCTCCCAAGAAGCGCATCTTTTAACGTCACTTGCTCGACGTGAGTTTTTGTGACTAATTTTTAACCGGAGGCGGGTCTACTAACTTTAACATCTCACGATATTGACTCATTGTATCTCCGTCATGATATATCTTTACTCGGTGTCCGTTAACTTGAAATGTTACATCCTTTTTTTCGTCATAAAGAGTGACCGCTCCAAATTCATTTATCTTGACTTTAGCTTTCCCGGAAAGAGTTTTAATCTAGAATTATAGACTAAAGCTAGCCTTCCTACCTCCAATCGCTTGTTAAAGAGTCTTCGATCGTGGCGTATCTTTGACATCTTCTTTTGCCTCCACGCAATGTCATAAGACTCGTTTCGAATATCTTCAAGCTTGGTCAACTCCAATTTCCTATATTCACCCGCCTCATCGTAGTTCATATTTAACTTACGAATAGCCCAACTAGCTCGGTGCTCTATTTCAACTGGTAGATGGCACGCCCTCCCATAGACGAGTCAAAAATGACTCATACCAAGCACTGTCTTATAGGTCGTTCGATAGGCCCACAGTGCATCAACAAGCTTTACTGCCCAATCCTTCCGACTTGGTCCAACTGTTTTCTCGAGGATAGCTTTCAGCTGACGATTGCTTGTTTCGACTTGTCCAAAAGTTTGAGGGTGGTATGGTGTAGCTACCTTGTGCCGGACCCCATATTTCCTCATTAACCTTGCAAAGGCTTGGTTGCAAAAATGGCTCCCTCCATCACTTATAATTGATTTTGGCACTCTGAATCTACTAAAAATATTTTCTTGTAGAAATTTAAGAACAACCTCCGCATTTGCTCATCGAGCGGGGATCGCTTCCACCCATTTGGATACATAATCGACCCCTACTAGAATATACTCGAGATCTCCACTTTTAGGGAAGGTTCCCATGAAATGTATTCCCCATACATCGAAAATTTCTACCACTTGATTAAGTACTTGCGGCATTTCATCTCGCTTTCCTATGTTGTCGGTTCGTTGGCAGCTGTCGCACGTTTTGCAATATTCGAATGCATCGGCAAATAAACTTAGCCAATAGAATCCAGCTTGTAACAACTTAAATGATGTCTTTTAAGATCCAAAATGCCCTCCATGGTCATGGCAATATTCTCCCCATTTCATCGTTTAGAATGCATCTTCTGTTAAGCCCATCCTTACAGTGTTTGAACACAAAGGGATCGTCCCAAAAGTAATCCCTACATTTACTTAAAAATCTCTTCCTTTCTTGGTAGGATAAATGGTTAGGTATAATTTTGCAAGCAAGATAATTCACAATATCAGCATACCAAGGAGTAATTAATTGCTCGAGATTAAACGCGTTCTCATAATGAAATAAATCGTTAATCATAAATTTTTCGCCTTCGTTTTCCTCAATTATCATCCTAGATAAGTGATCAGCTACAATGTTTTCACATCCTCGTCTATCTTTTATTTCTACGTCAAATTCTTGCAGTAATAATATCCACCTAATAATAAGTGGTTTACTTTGAGGCTTAGAAAATAAATGACGCAATGCAACATGATCCAACTATGTAGGATCTAAATTTGTCAAGTGAAAATACAACTGCCAACAGTCGTGGTGTAATTACGTTGGGCGTCGTTTAACATATAACTTGCATAATAAATAACCCTCAGCAACTTATCCACACGTTGTCCTAAAACGGACCCCACCGCTTCATTAGAAGCATCGCACATTATTTCAAAAGGTAGAGTCCAATCAGGTGCAACAACTACAGGGGCAGAAGTAAGACTCTCTTAAGTTCATTAAACGCATTCATACATTCTTCATTAAAAATAAAAGGAGTGTCTAAAGTCAAAATTTTGCAAAGCGGACGACTAATTTTTTAAAAATCTTTAATAAAACGTCTATAAAAACCTACATGAACAAGAAAACTTCTAGTTCCCTTAACATCTCGAGGGTGAGGAAGGGTTTTGATTACATCAATTTTAGCTTTATCAACCTCTAACCCCTTATTAGAAACAACATGACCTAAAATCGTACCACTTTTTACCATAAAATGGGATTTCTCCCAACTCAACGTAAGATTCTTCTCAATGCAACGTTCTAAAATCTTAGAAAAATTAGATAATCAATTCTCAAAAGACGAACCAAAAATTGGAATATCATCCATAAATACCTCAAGAAAATCATCAATAAAATCAGTAAAAATTGAAAGCATGCACCTTTGAAAAGTTGTTGGTGCGTTGCACAGGCCGAAAGGCATTCTTTGAAAAGCAAATGTGCCAAAGGGGCATGTGAATGTTGTCTTGCTTTGATCTTCCGGAGCAATGGCTACTTGGTAATACCCGAAAGGCCATCCAACAAGCAATAGAATTCGTGTCCGGCAAGTTTGTCGAGAAGTTGGTCTATGAACGGAAAAGGAAAGTGATCTTTACTAGTGGCTGCATTTAATTTCCTATAATCGATACATATACGCCATCCAGTAGTCAGTCGGGTTGGAACTATCTCGCCTTTTTCATTTTCGATTATGGTGATGCCTCCTTTCTTTGGAACCACATGGATTGGGCTCACCCACTTACTTTCAGAGATAGCAAAGGTAATCCCTTCATCTTTAAGCTTCAAAATTTCCTTTTTGACCACCTCATAAAGTGTTGGCATTAGTCTTCGTTGACTGTCCCTCACATGTCTAGCATCAGGTTCTAGCTCGATTCGGTGCATGCAAGTAACAGGGTTTATCCCTTTGATGTCGCTAATGCTCCATCCTATGGCTTCTTTGTGGATGCTCAGTACCGCAATCAATTCTTTTTCCACGTATTCCGCCAATGCTGAATATATGATGATGGGTTTCGTTTCGTTGGGCTCGAGGAAAACATACTTCAAATGACTTGGTAGTGGTTTCAATTCCACTTTCAGCCCAAGTTCAAGTGCATTAGCTATTTCGCACAATTCTTCGTCAAAATCTTCAAATTCTTCATAAATCTCGGTGATTTCATTCAAATCTATTTCCAACATTTCTGCCACCCTGCTCAACAATTATGTGTCGTCCTCGATGCTTAGCTCATCAAACACGGTGATTCCCTTTAGTTTGTGAATGGAAGATGCAATAGGATCAATAAACGAAAAATCTTCGTGCATAAACGGAGAAGGAGTGTTGTGAATTTCTTTAAGCAAAAATATGACTATCTCTCCCAAAACGGATAAGGTCATTCTCCCCTTGTGCACGTCAATTAAAATATGAGAGGTGTACATGAACGGTCGGACTAGAAAAATAGTATGCTCCGTGCCTTCTTTTGGAACTTCGCCAACATCAAGTATGACAAAATCAACTGGAATTATAAGCTCGCCAACTTGAACTAATACATCTTCAACTATACCCAGCGGTTATCTAATTGATCGATCCGCCAATTGTAGTCGCATCGTAGTTGGCCTCATTATTCCAAGGTTAAATTCTTTATATAGTGAATAGGCATTAAATTAATTCCTGCACCAAGGTCAAGCATTCCATGTGCCGTTTTCCCATTTCCTAAGGTAATAGTTATGCAAAAACTCCCTGGGTCTTTCTCCTTTTTGGGTAACGGACCCCTGCATATGGCGCTCACCTCCTTGGTTAGTTCTACCCGTTGTGTCATTTCTAGTCGTCGTTCCCTCGCGGATAATTGCTTGAAAAATTTAACGTATGCGAGCATTATTCTGATCACGTCCAAAAGAGGAAGATTAATATTGACGTTCTTCAGCAGATTATAGAGTTCCGTGAATTTTTTATTTTCTTTAGCTAGGCATAGACGACTTGGAAAGGGAACTTTGTCTCGAATAGTAGGTGTTAACTGCTTCGGTTGCTGAGTCAGAGACTTGGTGGAATCGTCAATTGTTGTGGGGGTGGGTGGGTTTCGAAGCTTCTCTTTTAATGAACCCGGAATATAAGGATTTGGTGACTTATGCATTCGGTCCACTGGTTTAGGGTCGTCATTTGTGGGCGAATCCGCAGTTGGAATTTCTGCGACTTCTTCTTCCTTCTCTTCAATTCCATTATCTACCTTCTTTCCACTTCGTAAGACATGAACAGCTGAAGCTTGCTCGGGTTGGCTTGGGAATTTTCCTTTCTCGATTTCCGCCTTTGCCATTGATGCTGCCATTTGGCCTAACATTGTTTCTAATTTCTTTACACTTTTGGAGAGGTCATTCAAAACTTCTCCCTGCTTATTAACGTGCGTAGTCAGATTTGTGAGCCCGTCTCTATTTCTAATTATTTTGGTGACTTGGTTTTGCTGCCAAATTAACAATTGGTCATTCGGTTGTATTGGAGCAGGTGTTGGTCCAGTTGTTGGGTGTTTGTTTGGTGGGGGTGGTGGTGAAACAACTGTTTAGCTTCCGTCGCTGTCAAGTATCCAAAATCCCCTCCAGCAGTTGTCTCGACATTATTTTTGTAAGAGCCCAATAGTCCTTCATAGAAGAATTGGTTGACCATCCCTGGGGAGTTGTGATGATGTGGTGAAGCTTTTAATAAAGTTTTATAACGTTCCCATACTTCGTGTAGCAACTCCCCATCTTGCTGAGCAAAGTTGGCCATTCGCCTCTTAATGTGGCCCGTCGTTTGAGCTGAGTAGTATTGATTAATAAACTTATCGCTCACCATGGGCCAATCAGTGAATGATCGAAGTTCTAATGAGAGTAGCCAAGATTTGTCTTTATCTTTCAAACAACTTGGAAAACACACCATTTGAAGATCTTCATGATGAAGTCCCGGAGATGGGATTCTACTTACTTATCATAAAATTCCTTAAGAAAAGCTAACGGGTCTTCGTTGGTGAGACCATGAAACGTCAGGAGGTTATTGATTATATGAGGTTTAAGCTCAAGTCTCTTGCAGTTCTTCCCAACACAATAGCAGAACTATAGGGACCTACCTGAGGGGTCGTGAAATCTCGTTGTCTTGGTTCGCGCACCCCCCCTTGGGTGTCTCTCTTGATTATTAGGCCTCGCGTAGTTTTTATCATACTCGTTCCTTTCATTGTAGTGGTTATTGACAAGCCAGTCGTCAATCTGCTCGTCTCCAGGGTAAGATCACTCATAATAGTTATCTTGGTTGTGGTGATGGTGATTTCTATTTCCTCCTCCTCCTCGCTCTTCATTCTGGTCCATCATATTTTTTTGAATACTTTCCCAATATTCTCGAGGTTGTGCCGGTCCTTCGGGGCGAGTTGGTTCACTTCCGTCTTCGTTTCTATGTCATATAGGAGGGTTCCTTGGCAGTTGGTCATTTGCATTGTTGTCGTGAACCGGATCTTCTCGTCTTAACATCGTATCAGGAATTGTGTCTCAAACAAAATCATTGGTAACAGATGATTCGTTTTCAGAAATATGAGGAGGTCTTGCTTGATTGGAACGATGAATATTATCAATGAATGGTGCAAGTTCGAGTCTAAGTGGTCTTGTACCTTGCATACACTCAACAGAAAATCAAACGCATCGAATAGAGAAATGACTTATACAAATAGATGGTTGAAAAGAAAATAAATCGAACAAACATATTTTTGAAACCTTTGCTTTTGTTCCCCAACAACGGCGCAAAAATTCTAATTCAAGCTTAACGCACCTATTTTTATAAACTATTTTGTCAAAACGTTTAAAGCTTGCCCGCAAGAGATCGGAATCACTTATAGGTGGGTAAGTTGACTCGAGTCGATCTCAAGGAACATGCAATCGGAATCTCGAATAGTTGTTCGATCACAAAGTAACACAAAAACTTGTACAAATTGGGGTTTTTGTTTGTTTTGATAATCTAAGAATTTAAAATGCATGGACATCAATTAAAACTAGGTAACTTCAACTAATTAATCGACTAGAAACATGTAAATTCAATTCAAGAAATCAATCTAATAATTCAAACAAGAACAACTAGCATAAACAAAAATAATTATCTAAAACGTAATGTAAACGGAATAAATTATCTAAGCATGAACAATATTAAATCTCTAAAAACAAAACATTAAAACTAAACTAAAATGAAAGATTATGAATTCAAATATCAAAAGTAACTAAGGTTCGAAACATAAAGTAATTCAAGAACAATTATTAAAAAGCTAATACTTAATCACATAAATTAATCTTAGAAAGCAATTAAAGAGTTTAGAGTACTTATTGAAACTAAGAAGTGCAGTAAATTCTCCAGCTATTCCGGAGAAATTGCGTAGATCTTGGCCGAAAATCGAATCACGAACTAAAGATTGGAGCTTGGAACTTGCGACTCTTGAATCTTCGATCTTGATCTTCTATATTGMAATGGGATGTGAATGTGTGTTGTTTTTGAGTCTAAGGACCGAAAATAAGGTTATAGTGGTGTTATGTGTCTTTTGGGACGGATTAAGAGAGGGGTTTATATAGTTTTCCCTTGTCTTGGAGCACAAGTTAGGGTAAAAACGCATTTCCAGGTAGGTAACGATAAGACTTAGTGGTAGGAGTTACCGCTAACTATACCATTAACCCTCTCTGAGTAGTCTCTGTCCACCCGTAGCGGTGTTGGTAGCGGTAAGAAAGTAATCGTTAAGTTCACTGCTAACCTCTCTGTCACTTCGTAACGGTGTAACTAACGGTATAAAGATACCGCTAAAGTCACCGTTATCTTGGTCTGGGAGCTCTCTATCCATCCTCAGTGGTAAGGTAACGATGATGGTAACGGTTATAGATACCGTTAACTCCCACTTTCTGCTACTCTTTCGCCGGAAAGCTTGATTTTCATCTTCTACTAATTAAACGTCATCCCGTAAGCGCTGAACTCTTCCGGTTACTTAGCTATAAGATGAAAAATAGAGAATAATCACCTATTTGCATCAACTTAGATCATAATACGAAAAAATAAGTTGGAAGTACAAATATACGAAATTAAGCTTAAACTACCCAACTTATACCAAAAGTAATAAGAAAAACTAACAAAAACAAGGACAAATGTATGCTAATCACCCAGCCCGCTTCAATTTAAATCCCACATGTCATGGGTGGGATTCGAACCCACGACCTCTTATAAATAGAGGATTGGTGTTACCGTCTCGCCAAGTCGATTACATGTGAAAGTTTATATATTCTTAATATATATTAGGTATGTAAATTAAGTTATAAATTATAATTATAATTAATTATATTATATTTATAAATATAGATTATAATTATGAGTAATCATATATAAGTACATAATATTATTACAAATATATATTATTTATAAATATATATATTACAAATATAATGATTTACAATTAATTATAAATA
Source organism: Phtheirospermum japonicum (assembly GCA_014905375.1). Classification (NCBI taxonomy): domain Eukaryota; kingdom Viridiplantae; phylum Streptophyta; class Magnoliopsida; order Lamiales; family Orobanchaceae; genus Phtheirospermum; species Phtheirospermum japonicum. The sequence continues at coordinate 109,449 of BMAC01000364.1, forward strand.
TATATTATTCTAAATATATAATATTAATTATATATATATTATATATGAATAATGATATATAATTATTATAAATATATAATATTATTTATAAATATATGAATATATACTAATTATATTATATTTATAAATGTGGATTATATTTATGAATAATGATATCATAAATATATAATATATATATAAATAATGATATATAAGTATTATAAATATATATTATATATAAATAATTATAAATAAGTATTATAAATATATATTATATATATATATATATTATATATATATATATTATATATATATATAAATATATAATAATTATATTATATTTATAAATGTATATTATATTTATGAATAATGATATTATAAATATATATATATATATATATATATATATATATATATATTATAAATATATATTGTATATAAATAATGATATATAATTATTATAAATATATAATATCGTTTATAAATATATAAATATATAATTATTATATTATATTTATAACTGTATATTCTAGTTAATTTAAATTTATAATTAATTAATTATGTATATTATATTATATTATATTTATAAATAATTAATATAATTAAATATTTTGTTTTATAAATAATTAATTAGATTATAAATATATAATATTATTTTAATGTATTATAATCATAATATTATAAATTATAGTTTAATTAAATTGCTAACTGCTTGTTGCTTGCCAACATTGTTTTTTTTTTTTTTTAATAATGCTGACGAGTATAGGCCGTCAGCATAGTGACCTGTCAGTATATGCTGACAGCTTGTTGCCCGTCAACATTTTCCATCAGCATATCCCATTTTTTTTTTGTAATGATCCTTACAACTATTATTCAAATTACTACATGAAAGAAACAATGGTTGTAACTTATTCCGAAATAGTTTATCCAGTTGGGCATGAAGCTACTTGGATGGTGCCAGATAAAACTCAAAATAAAGCGGTTCTCCCTCTAATAGTTATGTCAAAATATGAAAGATTGAAGAAAATAAGATACAAGGTGGCATCGGAGAAACGTTTAAAAATGACATGTGGGAGGTATTGCGAGTCGGTTAACAATAAGAAGACATGCAAGAATGCCCCCAGGAAAACACTTATTTCATAGTTTCATACAATATTGATGATTTTTACATGGATGTTTCATATATATTTTTGGATTGTTTCTACTTTGGTTTGCTTGGATTGCTTTCATTTTATATCATACTTGTTTCTATTCCATAATAGTTGGAAAAGTGAACCCTACTACAACTTGTATTAAGTTTTTTCTATGTTTAAACTTGGTTTCTTATTTGTTTCTATACCCTAAATAATGGAAAAGTGAACCCTGTTAAAATACATGTTTAGTTTCTGGGTTGTTTCTACTTTGTTTCATACTTCTTCCAATTCCCTAAGTAATGGAAATGTGACCCTATTAACACCTGTGTTATGTTTACATTGTTTACATTTTGTTTCATACTTGTTTGTATACCTTAATGATTGGGAAAAGTGAGCCTTATTAAAACATGTATTATTCTTGTAATAACATATTCAATGAAAAGTGAAGTATAATACACTAATGTCATTTTTATATACCCTAAATAGTTGAAAGGTGAACCGTTGAGGTTGAAATTCAAACCAAGTTGCTTTATACTCAAGAAAAATTGATAAAATTTGATCGAGGTGGATTCCTAATGTTAGCGAACCAAAATCGAACACAAGTTTTACTCGGGAAAATATAGAGTTTGTCTTAGTCTCACATTTTTTATTAAAATAAAAATAAGATTTATGTGAAATTATTAAAATACTTGAGCTTGATTCGTGTTCGGTTCGGATAAACCTTGTTTAAACTTGACTCAATTAATAATTAAACACAATTTCTAACAAAAGCTCGAGCACTGTTATGCCTGGCTCGGTTTGACTCATTTATTTCACTATTATTTCAAAACTATTTTATACTTATTTCGTGATAGATACTACATTGTTCTTATGATGTCCCAAAAGGACAGGCTTGGTTGCGTGTCCCAAGATGATAGAATTCTTACTATATTTAGATTTTAATATATATAATTATTTAACTATATTAAAATCACACTACTCCACAATGCCAAGATTAATTTTTACAAAAATTAAGTGGACAATGATTAATTAACTGCAAGTTCATGGATGGAAATACAAGACTTTAACTATATTTACCAAAAAAGATTTCCTATGTGAAATGCCCATAATCTTATCTTTTTGACACGGGGAGAGTCCTCAGTTCATAGTAGTTTTATAATAAAACTTTATTAAAACTAAATATTTAAAAAATCAAAACATAATTATAATATTTCAAGATTGTTTCTTTTTGTTTCAAAAATATTTTTTGACATAATTAAATAGTTCAATATGTTTCGCTTTTGTTTCTATTTTTTTAGCAACAATAAATCAACTTTGAAACTATAAACAATAAAGAAAAGATTAAACAAAAGAAAATAAACTTACAAATTACAATAAATGAAAAATGAAAATATAAAGTACTAGACACATAAAGTACTATTATTTACAAATTGTTCCTAACAAGTTTCAAACTTGTTTCATACCACCAAAATAGAATATTCCCCTCATAAAAAACCACAAGAAAAAGGATACAATGATACAAGCATTTCTCTTACAAAAATGAAGTATTATGCATATGATACAATGAACACCCCACAATCGCTATAGGAAAAAAATGATACAGTTAACTACGTTGGTAAAAACAAGCAATGATGAAGAAACAAAGAAAATTGCTCTATAAATTGGAGAGTGTTATCTTTGACCAGTTTAACTTCAATGCAAGCATTATCATCCCCAACGTAAGCACCCTCCTACAACACAAAGTCTATTTGTCATTCATAAAATGTAAAGAAAACAAGGAAACAAAATGATATACTTCTTGATAGCACTCTTAATAATCGAACCCCAATCAGAAGTATCTAAGGAATTGTACAAGTAGATCACTTAGTCTTTCACACTAAAGCGTCCCAAAATAAAATATTTTTTAATTATTATAATGAATAGGAAACCAGATATGATCAACCCTAAATCATGGTTGTCCACACGCAATGTCGTATCCCATGATGTAGTCAACCACACTACTTAAAATTGACTGTGAGAAAATCAAGATTCTTCCTTTTCCGCTTATTCACATTTATATATTTCTCATAAATAGCAAGCAAACAAATGTAAAAAAGTATGTCAGTGGTTGTAAAGTTTATAGAACAATGTTCATACTTCCCTTTATTTCCTCGAGTAATAAAACAACACATATATATGCCGCAAATAAAGGAAAATAAAAACACAATATTAAGAAACAAAAAAGGAACATTTAGTAAACAAACCTACATAAGTATTCAAATACTGATCGGCATTGTAAAGACTGTAAAACGAAAACTTATCCACTATTTCACATACACCAAGCTTTAATGAAGGTTCAATCTTGTCATCTTCTTCAGATTTATGTTTCTAACTGAAAAGCCATATCAGAAAAAAATACAAAGAATCATAAATAAGTTGCAAATTAATACCATGTTTCATCATTAAATGTTTCGAAATGGTTTCTATAAAAATTCCATTAGTGTTTATAACTTTCAACATAATAAAAAAATTAATCATTACCCTCCAGCAATAAAGCCTTGTGCAAGCTACTCAACCAACCTATCTTGCATCACTATTTAAAGCCTCGCCTAGATTTTCATCCAAAACACACCTACCTTTCACCATGGTATTTGTGGGTTTATCTGAAGCACAATATATTATCCCACTACCATCGCTTGACGATCAAAATCACAAGTAAAAAAACTAAGCAGGGTCCAGGTTTTCCAACTCGCTTCACATGGGGGGATTCACCACCGAAACTACTCACATGAACCTTTCATAGAATCAGAGAGAATAAAAAAGGATATAACAAGTTATAAATCACATATAACTAATATATTATATATATATATATATATATATATTATATATATATATATATATATGAGAAACATGGAATAAAACAAACTGAAAATACTTTAGAAACAAACCTGAATGGAACAAGCTTTCACTTCAACCACTCACTGAACAGAATCTCATTGATTTGAGATTTAGTCATTTTGTCAACAAAGTCACCATCCCACTCCAAAGTTGAAGTAACAGAAAAAATCACAACTGGATCAACATATTTTTCTACATTGCCAGAATATCCAGACAAACTCAACCCCAAATCAGAAGAAGGGGCAGAAGAAACAATCGAATCAACATGGGCACCACTTTTCTCTAGAACGACCTCGCAAGCAAAAACATATATAGTGCCATATTCCCTCAGTGAAATACCATCATCAACAACTTCAACATCCTCCACAACATTCTTAGAAGAAACTTGAGCAACATAAACATCATTGCTCGCTGATTTTTCCTTTTGATCAACGCAAGCTTTTACCCTTCGATCAAGTAGCACGTGCTCCCTCGGGTTGTTTATCATGATATCAAACAAATCCCTTCTTCACGAGTAGGTATTCACATGTCACCATCAATTAGACTGAATAAATGCGCATTCACACTACTTGTAGAAACAATAAAAGGATAAAATACAAAAAAAATACGAAAAATCTACTTTCAAATCATAATCATCGTCATCACCCCAATTCATGCCCAATAAATGACTCCCAATACTCTACTTGTTAAACTTAACCATTTTCCCAAAATACTTTTGAAATACTGGTGAACCCTTCACATTAGCGGTAAGTGGGGGCCTCTCACCACCAATATTTACCACTCACCATGCAAAATTAACTCCCCACTCACAAGAACCAACAACTCATCTTTTTTCTCACTCACGATTTGTCTCAAAAATAATGAATGAAGAAGTTGAAGATCAACTTCATGAACATCCAAGAAATACCCAAAGCACGCATTCTTAAACCGATCCAACTAAGTAATAGGCTAAGTTCTCAATACTTGAGGAGCATATTCAGTACTCACACAAGTCTAGTTGCTCGTTCTTTTGTATTGTGATGAGTAAGTAAACTATAGAAGCCCCTTTTTGTTCAATAAGATACCAAAGTGGATGATTGACTATAAACAACACAGAAACAAAATATTTTATGAATAAATAATCAAGAGACAACACAAACTAACAAAACTAATTGACACAACTAAAATAAACACACTAGGAACAAAAAAAAAACATGACATTTGCAAGCACTTATCACAAAAATACACATCTCACTTAGAAGTAGCACATACATCATAGAAACAACATGGAAACACTAAAGAAACAACAAGGAAAAAAGGGGGAAAACCAAACCTCCACAGGATCAGAAATTTCAACCATCACCTTCCTCCTCTTTTTTTCTCTACTTTTACAGATCCACTCGTTTTAACAGGACTCAACTCAGGATCAGAATCTACGTGGGCAACCTTCCTCTTTTTAGGTTATTTTACAAATTTATCAAGACTCAAGTCCTACTTGCTTGCACTATATTTAAGTTTGTTAATCATTTTCTTCATTGATTTCACCTTTGAACTAGCTTCCCTCACCATCGAGTCTATCATCATGTCAGCGCTCTGCAAATCATGTTTCATTTGCAATTCCTTTGGATTTGCATCATCTTCTTCAACTCTCGCTCTTTTTTTTTAAGTTATCTCTAAACATTCAATAAATTAGAAATCTGACTTAGATCTAGAACTATTTTGTGCAGGGATGGAAGGGTTTGCACCCATTTAAATGTGAAAATTACAACAAATCTAACAAAACCCATCAAAACCACTATAAATCTGGGAAACCATACCAAGGCTTGAAACAAATCGCACGAAGAGCTAATTAATCATGCAAAATGGGGACGGAAATTGTTGGATTAGAGCACAAATTTGGGTTCAAACACGCTTGAATGGAAATCAAAAGCATCTCTCTCTCTAGATTTTTTTTTCAATGTTTTGTTTGAACTCCCAAGGCAACAGAGTAAGCGTAAAAATTGGAAAAATGACTTAGGTATGGTTAGGAAATGAAAACATATGTAGTTCTTCAAGGGGAGTAAAATTGTCCTATCACCAAAAATAAGCTTATTTTTTGTAACTTCCTAAAAAAGTAGGGAATAGACATGTGACTCGAACCAAGCCTTGCCTAATATTGGACAAGTTTGGGACAAATAAATAAGTTCGGGATAAGCAGTGGGTATATATAGTTATAGATCATAGTTAGATTGAATAATAAAACTGGTTTAGTACGGCCCAACTCATATAATCAGCATATTATGCTTAAGAGTAGTGAGTAATGTTATACAAAGTATTAGGTGCTAGACATATGACTTATTCGAGTCTAATGACTAAACAAGATAGACACCTAAATCGGATTACGGGGCCTAACTGGAAGAAAAATGTAGGTAGACAAGAGAAAGCCTAATAGCTAGAATTTGACTATGCGCAATGCATGAATTTTTAGATTGCTAGTGATCATGTATATTATTGTTCTAAAACGATTGAATCATACACTTTATTGATATTAATTTTCATAATTCGTATAATATTTGAGTTCTTTTAATAAATGTCACATTTCATATAGTGTTTAATACTTCATCCGTCCCAAATATATATTCCACTATTTTTGGTTGGGATGTCCAAATTATATACCTCACTCTCTATATTTAATAATTTTACCCATTATATTATCATTATAACCCTATTTAATATAAATTTTATAATTAGTACATTTTATTACATCAATAAATATTTTGTATATTTTTTATTATCAATATTTTTTCTTAATATGTCTGAAAGTCAAAAATATTGACTTTCCAAGTTTTATAAAAGCATATGATGTTTACTATATATGTTGTTTGAGCATTGGAACATATTTTTTCTTAATATGCCTGAATTTAAAAATATTTTTGCTTCATATGATGTTTGAGCATTAAAACGGTAGGAACAATACTTTGATTTTTCTTATTGTCTTTCTTAATATTTTTTCATAAAGGAGTAATAATACTACTTGAGAAGGTTTCTTGTGTGATGGCCATACAAATTCCCTTTCATATGACGGAGCCCATGACCCTTCCCATCTGTTAACCCGCATAGAATACATAAATACCAAATTCTAGATGGGAGAAAAATTGCCCAAACCCTCAAGTACCAGCTTCAGGCAGAGGACTTCAACTCCCTAATATCCCTCGCCACCGATGAGATCTCGAAAACATGATCAAGGAGTACGATCAAATCACCACCACCTCCATTGCCGCCTCACCGCTGAACCCACCCTCATGCCTTCATCTATTTCTCTTCACTTCCAAGCCAAAAACTATCACCTCCATGGGGTCATTGCTAGATATCGCCATGTAGAGATGTGGTTCATCGATGTGCTAAACAACGCCAGTTTGCTTCACACAGATCTCTCCAAGTATGCCACTATTGATACCTTGTTCATTTGGAATCCCAGAACGAGTCACATTTGGAGAATAATGAAAACAGGTGGTAGGTAAGAGTAATGATGCACAAACTCAATTAAAAGTGGCAGCGCTTGATTCCTCATTAATACTGGAAATGAGTTCTCCATTCGGGTCGAGCTCTTCGAGACCGTCCATGGTGAGTTTCTCATTGATTAAGATTAGAGGTGGCGAAGGTTATATGTATGATCATGGTGACTGAGCAGCTTCATAAACCACCATTGCGCTACAGGGTGATCGGTTCAAACCGAAACGAACTGAAGTTTTAGTTAACCAAAACCAAAGTTTGACAAAATGAGAAACTAAAAACTGAACCATAATACCCATTTCGGTTCGATTCAAAACCGAATTAAACTTTGGTTAATTGGTTTGGCTCTCGGTTAATCAATTTTTACTCAAAATCTTGAAATATTGCACTTTGGAAGGTAAATATGGCAAGACCAAACCGTAAATAGAAATAAAAGAAATGTTGCTACCTTCTACTTCATTCAATATTTGAACCAATAAAAATAAAACCATAACTATTGCAACTTAATAGTATAGTTGTTGCTTTTTCCAAAGGAAAAAATGATAAATTTTATTAGAAAAGTCACAAGTTCTAGTGCAAAATATGACATTGTTTTAAGTCAAATGCTTGATTAAAGTGACACTTTTTGGTGGAAATGTGATATTATATAGTGAAAAAGTGACAATATTAATTGAAATCATGATTATGAAAAGTGGCACATCTGAATGCAAAAGTGACAATATTTTTGCATAATTAAAAAAGAGTACTCGATTTTAAAGTGTTTACAAAAAAAAACTTTAATAGAACACTTTAGTAAACTAAAAGCAAGAAATTAAATTAATAATACATTAATATATTTGTCTCCCTTCTTCATTACCCAATCATTTGCTTGTGATTTGAACACATACATCTTCACACACAAAAAGATATATTATTTTAAAAGAAAAAAAGAGTGATTGCTTTTAATGAAGTGACAGTCCTAAGTGTAAAATTGACACCTGGTTTTTATTTTATTTTTTTGGTAGAAAAAAGTATTAATTAAAAAAGTGACTTCAATTATTGGTTACAATTTAAACGAAAAAGTTGCACATTTATGTGATATGGTAACTTGACTATTATAATTTGTACAGTGATATTCTTTACAAAAGGTAACTTGAATATTATAATTTGAACCGCCGTAGTCGTTTATAGCGGTTTTTGAACCGCCATTAAAAACTGTATCACTTTTAACGACGGTTCTTGAAAAATACCTTCTAGAAAGTAGTAAAAGAATTTTTTTTATTTTTTTTTTTTAAATGAAATGAAAGCAGGTGCACCAGTGTTAGCATGTATAAGCATGATCAGATTTATCCCAATCATGATCAAATCTATTACTTGGAACCAAACTATGTGAAATACACACATTCACTTTTTTCTTAATTAGATTTACATGTTTAGTTCATCAAAATCAATAGAGAAAATATGCAAAAATGGACCCCAAAACGCATAAAATTCTCCAAATGCCTTTTTTTCCCCCATTCAAACAACCCCATATGAAAATTCGCATTATTCAAGCAACAAAAGTGCTTCTCAGATTTATTTCAGGTCTCGTATCTATCGACCAACATATATCTACGAACAAACAGATGAAAACAAGCTGCATCACAATTAACTGCAGCATGTACGTCATAAACGCATCCCAACACACTTCATTCTGCACAAAAGAAAAAAAAAAAAAAAAAAGATCACGTTCTGAATAAAGAAGCAGCTAACACAGAGAAAGTTCAAAAAAAGAATCAACTTATGGCATCAATAAAATTAAAGCAGCTAACAACAATAGTCAGAACAACAATTACTAGTTAGTTTCGTGCCATTTATATATATATATATATATATATATATATATATATATATATATATATATATATATATATATATATATATATATATATATAGGGTTGGGTTCAAATGAGAACCCGTCATTATATGTGAACCTAGGGACTCATTTTGACCATTAGATTGGATAATCTTGATGGTTGAGATCATGACATGTCAGCATGGTAATAATATAAAAAATGCATTAATTAATTAAAAATAGTATTTTGGACATATATCAACGTTTACAAAGAGCACTACATTGTTCTTTGGAAAGCAGAATAGATTAAGAAAAAAAAACACTACGATTGTATACAAAAAGCATCGCAAATTTCGTCTATAAACTGCAAATTCAAAAATTTGAAATGAAACTCAAATCTTCAACAAACCATAATTTTTCAAATTTTATTCGTTTTGAATGAAATATATATCAAATTAATCACATTCTCAAGATCTACAATTTAAGATACATATTGCATGTTTTAAAACGTAAAATATATATATATATATATATATATATATATATATATATAATTAAATTAAAAAAACTGGACTGATTTTAGCACTACAGTACTGTGTAAAAAGCACAATGAACCTGGACATATAATTGCACTGTGCAATATTAGATCTAAGGCCAGGATTAGTCCCTAAGTTCACATATAATGACGGGGTTCTCATTTGAACCCAATCCTATATATATATATATATATATATATATATATATATATATATATATATATATATATATATATATATATATATATATATATAAGAGAATTACAGAGTTAACAGACAGGGTGAGCCAGAATTAACTCTATCCTTCATTTGGAAATACACCTCTTCTTCTGTATAATTAACTCAATCCAGCCCAGGCTTATTTACCCAAAATCAACTTATGAGACACATTAAGCATCATTAATTAATTAAACAAAACAAGAATCATATGTAATAATCATCATTATATCGCACACGCCAAAAGATATATGTACCTGCACTAATTCTAACCATCATCTGAAAAACAACAAAAATAGCCAACACAACAGAACAAGAATTAATAGAAGTGAACTAATCTATGCCATTTTTAAAAGAACAGGATGAGTGATCAATGCAGAAAGAGTGATGATAGCTCGACTAAATCGGAGCATGGGATCGAAGCATGAAAAAGTTATCGGGCTGAAGTCTAAATTGCAATCCAATACTAGGATGCAATCCATGCCTTTTAATATAACCCATTACCTAGATTTAAGCACATGGCAATATTGTTATCGAAGAGGTTGCGAATGTCCGATGTAAGACTCGAACACGGACAGGGGCCCTCTTCTTTTATTTAGGAAATCTTTTTTAAACCTCTATCCCATGGAAACCAACACTCCTGCTCAAACCTTTTACATTATGCCATCATTTCCATGTTTTAATGAAGTTAGAAGATCCAAACAAGCCAAAAAAAAAGTATCATTATTCAGTAAGAACACATAATGAGATTTGCTTAAACAAACCAAATATAATTCCAATCCTGGTAAATATATAAAAGAAAAACTAACAATTGAGCAAAAATTATATGAAATTCAAAGCGTATTTTGTTTATTTACCTAATTCCGGACCCAGTAGCGAAAAGCACCACTGTCTGGTAATATTTCGGTGGTGAGATTTGATCGATACCGAACCCCTTAGCACAATAATATGTTGTCACTAATGAACACTCGCCAATGCATTAGTGTATGAACCCAAAACCCTAGCCCAAATCTTAAATTAATCAAATCGTACTCTATAATAAGATTAAGCATTTAAAAGAATTCAATTAACTTGAATACGGAAAAGCAGAAACGAGCCTGAGCTAAGGAGTTTCGTCAAATCCTCTGCTGAGGGTGAGGCGTTGCCACCCAAAACCGCCTACAAGTAAGCTATTATGACCTTCATCTCTATGAAGATTAAATAAATGAATAAATAAAAACAATCTGAATTCGTAAATCTCAGAAAAACACAATATAATTTTCCAGAAATAGTGTAACAAGTAATAGCCAATATAGATGCGTAATTAAGAGGGGGAAAAGAAGAATTACTTGGAAGATTTAAGTAGATCGCTGAAACTGAAGTCATCAACGTCACCACTATCATTGCACGTACGAACCCTAACCGGAGAGTCGGAGAGTCGCACGCTGCTCATGGTTGCCGGAGAGTCGCACGCTGCCGCCAGTTTCCGTCCGTCGGATTGTCAAGCTGAGAATCCGAGAGAGGAGAAATTTGTGTTCGGCCGATTCTGAAATTGGGGAAGAAAAATGAAGGATCAAGATGCATATTTTTCAAAATTTTTGTTCTTATTGGTTGTTTTGGTTATACGCGGATTGATGCGTTGTCCATGTTCTGTACCGTTAGATTAGAATTAGTCTACACGTAAGACCGTTAGATCCGCTGGACTTAATACAATTATATCAACTTTCTATGGCGGTTCTAATATGACCGTCGTAGAATGTGAGTTTTTACGATGGTTGTTTGTGAACCGCCGTTAAAATCAGCTGACCTCAAGTTTTTACGTCGGTTCACAAATAACCGCCGTAGAATAGGTGAGTTTTTACGGCGGTTCAATGTAAACCGCCGTAAAATGTAGAATTATACGGCGGATTTAAGATAACCACCGTTAAATTATAGATTTAACATCGGTTTTCTGGAAAACCGCCGTAATTACATATTTAACGACATTTTTCTAGAACCGCCGTGGAATGTAGATTCTGCAGTAGTGATACTTTTTGGTAAAAACATTATTGAAAAAGTAAATTAAATCGTGGTTAAAATTTAATTGAAAAAAGTGGACACATATAAGTGATGTGCTAACTTGATTAATATAATATGTACAATGATATGCTTTGAAAAAAGTGACACTTTTCTGTCAAAATGTGACACATTTTGGTGCAAATGTGACAGTTTTTTTGCATAAAAAACAAGCAACATAATCCATTGTGCTATTTATTTCATGAAAAAACTACTAAAACTAATAGCTAAAACAACAATAACAAATAACAATAATTTACAGCTCACATTATTATATTTTAAATTAAATGATTGAATAAAATATAAAAGTGACATCTTTTAGTGAAAATATGACAATAATAAGTGGAAAAGTAACACATTTTAGTGCACAAGTAATTATATTTTTTTCATAAAGAGTTCACAAAAAATGAATCTTATTATATACAAAAATAACATTTTTTTAGTTCAAAAGTTGCAATTTTTAACAGAAAAATGACAATATTTATGCACAAAGAAAACATAAACAACCGACACAACCCAAAAAATACATGAAGCCTAACACATAACGGTAATCCAAATAGTATTCATATTATTAATGAGATTTGGTTATACCAATAAACAACTAATAATGCACAATCCGAATTAATATTACCAAACATCAAACATCAAACATATTGGTATGTTTCCACAAACAAAAATGGATACCATCTAGAAAATAGGTATTTATTTAATTTAAATAGAGCCAAATCTTAATAATAATTATTAATGCATAAACTAGATATAACATAACAATGAAACATAAAGTACTTAAAATCATTCTACTTCCTGGAACTAGGAGACGGCACTGTAGCCATATTCATAGGGATGGACGATTATTTTGCAACACCGTTTGTTTCTTCTTTGCGCATGTCATTAAAGCTTCTCGTTTTCTTTGACGAGCTCGGTGGAGAAACCACCTCTTTTTCTTTCTTTGGCTGGGATTGACTGCATAACTCGGGAAACAACGGAGGATCGTGGCCACTTAGTTGACAAAAGACTCTTTCAACTGTGTCACTTATATATTTACCCAAACCCTTCTGGTCTAAAAGTACTTCCCAAATGTATACCTTATATTTGAGAAAGCAAAAGACATCACTACACCAATTGTAAGTTATCCCAATCCCTTTGCAACTCTTAATTTCCCAATAAAGTCCATCAATCTCCCTTTTTTTTTTTTTATTCTAGTAGATACAGACAAAGGTAGAAATGAGTCCTCGCATCAAACTGATCAAGAAAAATCAAATGCAAAAAACGTAACGATTATAAAATCACATTTATACAAATATCACACCAATATACTCCAACCCATACTACTACATAACATCTGACAAGTACAGAAACATGGAATCCCAAAAAAAGAAATTTGTAAAGTAAACAAAATTAACTACAATGTTTTTACCTAATTTTTAATTCTTAAGTTCAAAAGATCAAGATTATAAAAATTCACTCACCAAAGGTCGTACTTTACGCATTGTGTGAGTTTTCATCGAACTACTCAGCTTGTGACCATGGATCTGCCACCGCCAAAAATAGATAGTCGTTACATTTTGAAATCCTTTATTGTATTTCTTTTGGTGATATATTGTTCGGCACACCAAGGGTATATGATGCTTTAACCCATGTATCGAGGTGCTTGTCTCACGTATATCGACTTATAATGTCAACAATTACAAGAACAGAGCTCGTTAAACATGTATGGTTAAAAACCTCACAAAAACTCATTAGTCAAAATCATTTTCAGAAGCGCATTGAACACTTGTGTTAAACACAATTCTAGCTCTAAATCCATATTATGGTTAAAATTGATCGAATAGTCCCTAAACCATAATATCAATCAAGCAGCAAATAAAATTGACAATTTAGGAGAAAAATCAAAATCCTTATAACTAAAAAGAACCTCAATCAAAACTAAGTAATATAAAGAATATATAAATTACCAAGATGCCTAGGTTTTTTTTCTCCCATAAAGATAACAGAGAAATAGGAATAGAGAATCCAGATGGTGGCTGGCAGTTGTGCCGCGGAATTCTGATGGCTAATTTTTTATCTAGTACAAATCTTCTCGTGGTCAAGAGACTAAAAAAGAATAGAAAATAGAGAAGTGTAGACGAGAGGTATGAACGGTGCTGAGATCTTGCATGGCAATAGGCAAAGGCGCGATAGACGGTATTGCTGTGATTTGGCTAAGAATTGAGATATAGGGTTTCAGTGTGGAGAGAAAGCGGTGAAGACAAAATGTCACAATGTTGCGTGTGTGTTTTTTCATTTATATGCGATCGATTTGTGTTGGGTCGGATCCGAGTTTGGGCTCTGTCACATGGTAGAGGACTTGTGTGACCATCACATTTGAGTCTTTACCGTACAATTATGGGAAAAGGACAAAAATAGGTAACTTTTTAAGAAAAAAGACATTTTAACCTTCTCATCCCAAACATACCTAAATCTTACATTTTCTTCCACAAATACACAACTTATTCAAAAAATATGTTCGGTGTCTATATGATTTCCAGTTTGTTTCCAATTGGTTTCTATACCCTAATAATTAGATAAGTGAACCCTGTCAAAATATGTATTTCTATATTGTTTCCAAATGGTTTCTACAGCCTAATAATTAGGAAAGTGAACCATGTCAAAACTTGTATTTCAATATTGTTTTCAGTTTATTTCCAGATAGTTCATATACCCTAATAATTGGAAAGTGAACTATGTCAGAACATGTGTTATTTTTTGTATTATTTTTAATTTGTTTCCAATTATTTTTATACCCTAATAATTGAGAAAGTGAACTCTGTCAAATAATTATTTCATACTTATTTCATGAGATTTTAAGGACACGGATTTGTTTCGTACTTGTTTAACATTTGCTTTATTAAATTAAGAACACATACTTGTTTCATAATTGCATCGTACTTATTTCATAATTATTTCATACTTGTTTCACACTTGTTTCATAATTATTTTCGAGAGTGAACTTCATACCCCCAAGTTCTAAAATAACTTAATTGGTAAATAAAATGATTAAATGTTATTTCATATTTGTATTAAAATTATTTCATGGTAGTTTCAAGTTTATTTCATGTTTGTTTCTTATCTTAGTAATGTATTATTCCTATTGTTTTAATATTCAAACAACATATAAAGCAAGACACAAGATTTAAAATCAAATATGCATTTCCTAATTCATCATCTATGTTCTCACTTCTTGAGATTAAAACACCTTTGCGAATACTAACAAATGCTAGATACGAAAAAATCCATCAAGTAAAAAAGAGAGAGGTGCACTATATTCACATATATTTTTGAGGCTCTTAAATGGAAACCTTTTCTATGCTTTACCACGTGACAACAGAAATATAACTAATAGCAACCATCTCAAGTTTCAATTTCTCACTTGAGATTAAATAATCACTCAACTTCGAAAATGAAAACAAAGCAAGATTTTGATTCAATTTTACTTAACAAGACCATCAATAAACAAACCTAACCAAGAAAGACAAAAACACACAATCCAATTAATAGATGTATATACAGAAAAATAACAACCAGAAATCCACCTCCAGTTCATTTGTGTGTAAATATACATGGCAATCAATCTTAAGGGGTCATCGTCCCTCGCAAACTCGATCTTTCTCTGACGGGCTAAAAACCAACTCTCACCATTAAATTCACGCTCCGTCTCGAATACACCTTCACCCTCCCATGCCGATGTGAGCTCCTTCGTATGAGACTGTTAGGTAACCAAACTCGTATACATACGACCCAAAATTCATGTTCTTGAATTAATCTTTGCATTTAGATCCATGAGAAACAAAGGCGATTTATGGAGTTAACGACGATGAGATTTGATATTGAGATTTTGGTAGTTTTGTAGTTAGATTTTCTTATTTAGAACAATGTTGATCTAGTGCTATCATTATTGCGATGTCAATAATTACGATTAGAATGACGATCATCGCCAGAATCAGACGTTTATGATGATGGAGCTTTTACGATTCGACATCATCATTGGCAGGGCAGCCGTCGGACGCCGAAAACTTCTCTTCGATTTTTTTGTCCATTTGATATTTTGCTGCCTCTTTTTTTTTTTTTTTTTTTGAATTGGTTTTTAGTAACTATAGAATGAGTAGGTCTCATGTGTGACGGCATTAGAATCCCTTCTA
>BMAC01000364.1:126976-146232 GCA_014905375.1 Phtheirospermum japonicum
ATAATATATATATATATATATATATATATATATATATATATATATATATATAATTGGATGATTTACGGATCTAGGTCATGGGCCTCCGTCACAAAAGAGAAAAGACGCTCCTGCCCTCGCGTGTAAGTCACGTGAACGGCGTCCGATAACTTTTTGGCCTGAATTGTACTTTAGGAGGCAAACTCAAAAAAATGAAAATTTCAGGAGGCAACTTTAAAGAAAAAAAAGTTTAGAAGGTAAAGTCAAAGTTTCGTGATACTTTAGGAGGTAAAAAAAATTTATCCCTATATATATATATATATAAAAGAAAAATCACTTGAGAGCTTCCAAATTCATCCCACCTAACTCTCTCTCTTATCTCCCTTGAGACTGGAATGTAATCGAGCCGTCCCCAAATGTTTGGCACTCCGCCCACGCCATCCACCAACTACTCACAATTTGAAGCACTTGAAACATTTGTGCAAGAATAATACAAGGAATCAACAAACCTTCATAAGTGGTCGTCATATACGACCAAAATAGATTTCTGTATTTTGGTTGGTTATAGAATCAATTGGTGTTAATGGCATCGAATGAAGATAAAATAGTCCATGATTCTTTGTACTTTCTTTGTTGCTTCCGTTGATATTAACATGTGACTAATTTGGCTGAATTCTCTATTTAATAGGATCAAAATATCGTACGCATATTTGCAGGGAATTTGTTGGTTTTGAAAATACAAGGTTGTACCTTGGGGTGTTGATGGTATTTCATTTGATTACAGAAAGTAGAGGAACCATCACACAAAATTCGAGCCAATCTTTGTTGGTTTCGCTATAATCGTACGGGATTACGCAGCGAATTTTAAAATTTTTAATTAATTAAAACAAATATATATACTAAACCCCGTAGATTTCGTTAGCGATTTTAACGATCGTCATTTTTCATTATTATGTATTGAATACAAATTTTGATTCTTATAAAAATAAATAAATTAATACCTCTCGATTAATTTTTTCAAGTTTCGCTAGTAGAATCGTTCCGTTTTCAAATTGATTAAAGGAATAACAATTAATCTAAACTATTGTAGATGAAAAATTATCAATTAATTTCCATCTAGCAATTGAAGACTTAAAAAAATATATAAAAGAATAATTTTCTCTTTTCTGTTTTTGGGGCCTGCAGCTTTTCATTTTTTTTAAATTTCAAAAACCTTTTTCCCTTTTGTTTTTGAAAAAACATCTTTGTTTCTTCTCCAGCACAAGAATAAATACGGCTGCCCCTTTTGTTTTATATTTCAATCAAAGATTTTTCTGATTAAAACTTGCTGCAGCTATCTTATCAAAAGGGTTTTAGGATTTCGAAGGAATGAATAATTATTCTTGCGGCCGGTCCCTTTTCTTTTACATATATATATATATATATTAATTAGGATAATTAGATTAAGAATGAAATCTAATCTCAATTAATCAATTAACCACATAATTAAGGAAAATATTTTTTTTCCAATTCTGTCTCTTTCAAAACAAAGAGCATGACTTGGTCACAATTACCTTTATATATTTATTTATATTATATACAAATATATAATATAAATTAATTTTAATTTCAATGTATTCAATTATTCTATTGGGCTTCTACAATTAGAGCTTACTAGAAAATTACATGAACTTGGATTTAAAATTCATCTATTCAATTAATTCAATTAATTAATTAATTCCATGAGTTTAAATTAATCAATCTAACTAATTTAATATATTCCTTTAATTGAGATTTCTAATCAAATTAGATTTAATTACATAATCAAATTACATAATTAAATATTTAACCCAACCATTGAGTTAAATTAAAATCTCATTAATTAATCCAAATTAATTAATTATTCCAACCATTGGAGTTATCAATCTTGAAATGTCAACAACCAATATTATGTGTGACCCTTTTAGATTCACGACTAACACTAGCAGCAGGCTTACAACTTTTGTAAGTTTATAAATAATAATTTATTATATTAATTAATCTAATTAATTAATTCTCTTGAAATTAACTCTTTAATTTCAAGAACCTACAAATCATGACAACATCTAGCAAGTAGCATGATTACCCAGTGTTAGGTGAAATAGCGAGTAAACCTATTTCAATTGCAAGTCCATACATGTACGATCCTTTCGACAACTAGTTTCCTAATTAAATCTTGAGCATGGATTTATAAGTCGAAACTCAATTGATTTAATAACTGTGATTTCATTTCAAGTTTAAGTAATCCATTTATGAATCATTATTCATCGTGCCCTGGCCAAGATCTTTGAATCACAAACTATGAAAATTCACAGGATACTCCCTTGTCCATAGACAAGTGTCGAATTCTATGTTGGATACAGACAAACCTCCATGCACATCGATACAATACCCAAAATACACCTTTTACGATTGTCAGGAAATCAAAAGATAAATCAAAGTATTGCACGATGTGCACAAGACTACCATCGTTCCTCAAGTCAAAGACTAATCATGTACTATTGCAATATGGAAATTCTTATTCGACAGACAAATCTTCCATTTAATAATTTCCATCGGGTCATGTTCAATGAACTTGTTCTCCAACAAGCACCCACATATATGCACTCGCGTCACAACGCTGATGTTAATGGAATGCAACATCCTTGTCTTACAAGCATGCATCATATGCTCAAGTCTTACTGGGCTATTCAATGTCCTATCTCGAAAAGCCCATTGACTTGGAACAAGTTTAAGACCGAAACCTTAGAGACATGTTCCATGATTGCCATCATATGCGCAACCATATCCCATAATTTAAATTGGTCTAAGGACTTTATCATATGTGCAATTATAATAAAAGCGAATACATAAGATAAAGAAAGTTGCATTTATTAATATAATTTCAATAAAATCATTATATAAGTAGAATGAAATCAAATCTAATTGGAACGTCGGGCACTCTACTCTATTTTAAATTAAATATTTGATTACAAAATTATATGTTGTGGAAGTGATGCTATAATCATTTAATAGATTTCACTTTGGGGGCTAAAAGTGACACTTTTGAAGCCAAAAGTTACGATAATATTTTTAAAGTGACTATTTAAGAGTTAAAAAGTGACAAGAATAAGGGACAAGTGACACTATAATAGTTTTAAAAAGTCACAATCCATTTTTTTCAGTATATGCTTGAACTTTATGAACTCCAAAATTTCCCCATTTTACCAATAACTTATCCATAAATCCAACATAATATAACCTGCAAATCTTGCCATCTGAAGGGATGGCCACAATAAGTGCAAGGCCCAAGGCAATTTCTCAGCACATAAAAGACATAACAAATATAAAAGACAGATAACAAATGCTTTCATTAAAAAATATGAGAAATAATATGATAAAACTATGACGCATTCAAGGTTGAATCGTAAAAGAAGTTGAAACAGTTAGCCTCACAAACTACATATTCATATATATAATTAAAATTTTCATGTCAATACCACAGAACACGGAATAACAATTCAAACTTAAAAAACTACTATATACCATCCAAAAAGTATTCTCTTTACTAAATCAAGTACAAATACAATATTTGCCCCTCAATAAGTTTCACTAAAATCAAAAAAAAAATCAACACACGTGCCTTGTACTCGTTGCAACCGACATCATCAACTAAAACCCAATCATCGAAATGAGACTCATAGCCGATCCCAACTCAAATGCAAAAAATACCAAATATATTGATGTAAACCCTATTCCGAGCATCTTACTAGGCCGCATATCATTTTGTGGTAAAATAAGCGCCCAACTAAGCCCCAATAACAGAAAACCTAAAGTTTAATAGAAGCTCGTGTTTTGCAGGATCACAAATAAGTCGGGCTTCTCTGAACATGCCTTAATCAGCAATTGAGACGCACAACCTGATAAGTATGTTAAATATGGGGCCCGCATAGCATCCCACATGGAAATCTGCAACCCATTCCCATCGTTCATCGACAACGCGATGTTCGAAACCAAGTCACCCATTGAATTTTCCAAAGCCAACACACTCAACTCGAGAACAGAATGGTTGTCCCCAAAACCATAGCTAACCCAACAAGCAAAGCAGCGGTCCCGTTCATAATCATGTAAAACCAAACAATACTCACAAAGATCCTTTTGGAGACCCATGGAAGCAAGAATTTATGGGGCGGGTTTTCGATCTCGTTTGCTTATACGAAAACCTTAAATGTCAATCAATAACTTATAACCCTAGACACACAAATAAAATTGATAGTTAAAACACAAGCTAAATCTATTATTTAAAAGAAACTCAATCAAACCATGTAAAAACCGCATATTAACAGAACTTAGTCGAGTAAGGTTTAAACAACATACTCTGCTCCGACAAGTTGAAAGAGAAATAGGAATAGAGAAGGAGGAGAGCGAGAGGGCGTGAGACATAGAGAATAGGCGGCGGCCAAACGATGGTACCCGGTGGTCTCGATAAATTCTGGTTTGCAAAGAGAGAGAAGACAACGATCTTCTTTTATATTTGGGTCATATTTGATGGATTGGATTCGACGGCGGAGGTGTTGCGGATTTGGGTATGACTAGTTCGGGAATTGGAGATGGAGGTGTAAGCGAGAGAACGAAGAGAAGGAAAGATTATAAGGGTGCGATTGGATATCCCTTCGTTCATTTTCGTTTCGTTTCACTAGAAAATAGTGAAAATAAAAATTTTAGGAGGATAATTTTCTTGGTAAGATAATGATTGGATATAATTTGTATTTAGAGTAAGTTATTGGATATAAAAATTATTTGGTAAATAAAACTTCAAATGGGACCCACAAAAGTTTTTGTGTGGTGAGATTTAATGATGGTGAAAAGATGAGAGTGGAAAATAAAATAAAGTTTTATGTGGCAGAAAATATATGGTAGTTGAGAGATGAGGGAAATCTACGAGAGAAAAATGGGGAAAACTTTTTTGAGGAAAAAAGTGAATTATATTTTTTGAGTTATAAACAATTATTTGTTTGTCATTTTTTTTTTTTTGCTAGTTGAGGAAAACCAGAAATTTTGGTTTCCAATCGCACCAAATCGTTGCGTTTTCCCGCTCTTATATGTGAGATCCGATATCTCGGTAGGTGGGTTCGAGTTTGGGTGGATGGGCTCCATTACATGATAGACAATTCATATGACCATCACATGTGAGTTTTTGCCATATAGAATTTGGTCCGTAGTAATTGGAATTTGGATGAAGCAAATTAATAACAATATGAATGAGAAAAACAAATAATTGCAAATAGTGAAAATGATATAAGAGATACTGAAATATCAGTGAGAAATAATTTTTTATTTCATTTGTTCCAAAATAAAAGTATTTATTGCGATTTCCTTACTATTATTATACGATGCAAAACCAGTAATATAGTTTTGGACAAGGTCGCGTTTAGATACGGATATTGGATAGGTTGGCATGGGTGTTGTGTGCTTTAAACGGGTCGGGTCTCAATCCGCTCCCCAACAAAAAATAGTGTATGTGAATTGTCACGAAGTTGAAATAGTGAAAATCATTATCGCAATCGATTACAAAGGCCAAATGCAGGTGATAGATTTCCGGGGGATGGCATTGAATATTTTGGGACTCTCATAATTAACTTGTGTTTTGGGCGGAGAACCCCACGAGACCATGTCAGACAAGCCGTGCGTTATTTCATAATGATGATGATGCCATCTCAACATTCTAAGACTAAGACCAACTAATTACTTCATCATTATTTGACCACTAATTACTTCATTATTATTTCCCAGAACTCCCTTCTTTAATGCTACTCACAGGTTGTATTAATTACATTCACCAGAAACCTCTGGTTTTGTCTTTGTCCTATTCCCCACATTGCGCACCCCCTCTTGTTTCACATCTGACCTTCATCAGATAGTAGATATAGTATAATATATGCTTCCCGTTGTGTAGTGTTTTCCTCAATCTAAAATGAGTGAGTTATTTACTACTTTGTCCTGAACTAATAGGTTTGTAATTTTTTTTTTCTATTCATTTCTTAATTTAATCATTGGGTGGGGCAATTGCTATATATTTTATACATAAGAGCAAATATTTTTATCAAATATTCTAACTAATTATACGAAATATTTTAATAAGTTTTCTTCATTTTTCGTAAATAAAGTATAAAATCTTCACTACAGAGTAAAAGAGTTTTTTACTTTTCAAACATAAAGTAAGAATGTATTTTTTTTTAAGTAAATAAAGTAAGAGATTTCACTATAAAATAAGAGTATTTTTTTTTTTTACTTTTTTGAAATAAACTTATTTACTTTATAAGATATAGAGTAAGAGATTTTCTTACCTTTTGTAACATACAGTTAAGAAATTCACCTTAAAGTAATACTCCCTCCGTCCCACAAAAATAGTCCACTATTCCATTTTCGTCTGTCCCACAAAGATAGTCCAGTTACAATATTTCGCATATCATTAATTTTTCATTTTCACACATACCCTTAATTAATATTCTTGAAATACTAGTTTTTTACCTTATAAATTGAAAATTGATGATTACAATGTAAAATCTTACTATTCCAATAACAAATATACTAATTCCAACACTGATTTCTATGAGTATTAATTGACATTAATAAATTCAATAAGGGTATAATTGGAAAATACTAACTAAATTAATGACTTAACTATATAAACTACCAATTTCTTAATTTGTGTGAAACCAATTTTAAAACCATCAAATTGGGATGGAGGGAGTATATAGTTGTATTAAATAAGAAATACATAATAATAATTTTCTATTAAGCAAAAAAAAAAATTCAAAATTTTGGGCAAAAAAAAATTGTGTATAATAAGTAAGAAATAGATAACAACATTTTAACATCAAGTAAGAAACTTTCGCAATCAAGTAAATACTGATTGTCATCAAGTATGAATATTTTGGACATTAAATAAGAAATTTCTGAACATATAATAAGAAATATTTACGGTGACCAAAAATATTTTTGGACTTTAAGTAAGATGTTTTTGACATATAATAAGAAATTCAAACATATAGTAAGAAATTCGGACATATAGTGAGAAATTTTTGGCGAAAAAAAAAACTCCACGGACATATAGTGAGAAATTTTTTGGGCGAAATAAAAAAAAATCGATGGGAAAAAGGTTTCGGAGGCTGGAAAATATTTCCCGATGACCGAAAAAAAGATTCAGACGACCAAAAACTTTTCGGCCGGCCGGCGATGGCAACCGGCGGCAGCCACCTGTTGACCCATTAAATATAATATATTATTATTCTTTGTGTGTTTTTATTAATTTTTTTCCATCGTAAGAATATTGTGGTATATTCATAAAATTTTTTTGCACTAGTGAACATTTATTCTTTTTTTATTTTCATGTATACTCATATTTAGTAATATTAAAATCATACCCTTTGATTACGGAAATTGGTGCACATGAATAAACAATTAATAAACCATGGATATATGGAAAATAATAGTTTAACTATATTTTTATTAGTCGTGTGAAATAATCGCAAGTACGAGAAGTAGGGTAATAATTACTAGTAAATTGTAAGTCGAACAATTTTCCATTATCTTTTTTACGGAGAAGCTAGTAATCCTTTCACTAACCATGTGTATAAGAGCAACACCAAATACTCTAATGAGCTAAGATTTAGTTCTTGCCCACTAAGATAAGAAATAATTTTTGTGCAAAACTTCATTCCAATGCCAAAAGTCATAATAAAGGTATTGATGATGTGGCAGTGTAAAAGATGACACACGGTTCAAGCATGGTTTAGTTTTAAACACTACTAAGTGACTAGCCAACTAATAAATCATATTCAAAAAAATAATAAAATAAATAAATAAAACTAGCATACATTCTTAATCATATTTGAGGTAAAAAAGACCACTTGTATTGATCTAATAACTAAATAAAAAAAAATACTAATATTTTACCATATAATTATAAATCGGCCTATAACATTGGAAATACTCAAATGTGACTGAAATTAATTCATAATAGTACCATGTTCCTGGTAATTTGAATTGTGTCAATTTTCAGCAAAATTGAATAATTTTTACACAGAATTGATAGTAATGGCACCCTACAATTATAATAGACCTAATAAAGTCCCACTAAATTAACCAAACCACAGTTAATATTGATTATTGATTTTATCTGTTAAATGAGGCCCTGTTGGGTCCTTGTACCATATGTTGCCTAGAACTTAGGCATACAATTGACTTAAGCTAAGACAGCATCTAAGAACATGAATAGACGAATTAAATATATAGATAGATATAAAACACACAGCAACGCGTACGGATGTGTGTGTGTGTGTGTGTGTTGAGGGCATAGGGTAGCATGAGTGAGGAGTGGTAGTCCTAATAAATAGAGAGGATCCTATCCTAGGGATGACAGTGAGAATGATGACAATAAATGAAGGTCCGTCTCACTGCTCACTGACCCTACAACTGTTGTTGTAGTGTTGTGTCTGAAAAGGACTTGTCCATATCGACGCCTCCGTTACGTCGCCCTCTCCATTGTTTTTCTTTATTACCTCAACCTTTTGCCCCTTGTGCCGTATCTATCACTATTATTCAACACCTCCACTTTTCAAAGCATTGCTCTCTTTCTTTTCTTTTCTTGCTTGACAAAATATCTTTAACAGTTTTCTTGGGAGTAGGACTCCATACCAACAAAAGTTTGACGATTAAGTAAAATTTTGGGACATTGTTTCAAATGGATAATTATAAAAATTACCTCGTTTGTGATCTAGTCTAGTTAGTAATTGCCACTGTTTTGAAAAAAGGATCAATTATCGAAACCGTAAAATTATAAATTCAGTGATTTACAGGTCTAATTATGGTTGGATCGTGGCCGGATTGATTTTAATTTTTATATGTTATATATATATACACTATTATTAAATATATTATAATTAAATTGAATTAATAAAAATATGATTACAAAATCTCTTAAAATTCAGTTCAAAGAGTGCATATGAATAGATGGATTCATCAACCACAATACAAAAATATAATTGAATTAAATATAATAAAGAGAAATCAAATATAATAGTTCAAGTCTAATATCATCTCTCAAAGTCCAACAATTTCAAAATGAAATAAAATTAACCATCATAATTTGTATTTATTAGTACTCCAAATTAAAAAAAAAAAGACCCCGTTAATTTTTATTTAATATAAAATAACAAAGAAAAAAAACATCAAAATGGTCACAGGTTCACCGGTGACGGTTTTCTACAGGTTTGTGAGCCCACCAGTTTTAACATGAAAATCGGACCATTGTGATGACCGATTTCTGGTTGAACTGGTCGAACCGGCCGATTCAATCCGATTTTTAGAACCATGGTAATTACTCCTCTGTTCCATTTTATCTGTCGCAATTGATCATTTTACAGAGATTATAAAAAATGATGGGTGTTATAATTATAGGTATCAAATAACCATAATATTCTTTTGTTTAAGATAATTTAAAATATAAAATAATAAAAATAGGGGTAAAAACGGGACAAAATAAAATTCCAATCACTACAGAAAAAACAAAACGGATGGAGTACAAAGATTCAACTGTCCCTTAAAATTACAAAATAACACGTCATGAGGCATTACCATCTAATCAATAGGTACAATTTGTAAAGTAAACGTATTAAGGAGTAATTATAATTTCAAAATAAAACTTCTAAATATATAAAAAATTAATTATATTAATCAAAAAAGTATTAATTGAATATTATTTAAAAATATAAAAATATCAGTTTTAGGTGTAAAATATTAAATTTGAACCTTTCATTTTCTCTCTTTGTATTTGTCTATTTTAGTCGTCGTTCTAAAGTTTTTAAGGGCCTATTTGTTCTAATATTCGTTAGGATTTCAAATTTTTAAAATTATGTGAATAATAAGAATTCTTGTTTGTTATGTTTAGAAAATGGATGATAATGTATTATTATATTTTATACGACGTTCAATAATGTTTGAAAAATGAATGATATTGTATTTATTAGTATTAAATTATAAAAAAAAGTATTTAATTTTTAAATTTTAGAAGAAACGAGTATACATAATTATTAATAATTGACAATTAATAAGATAATAAGAACCTATATCTAGATGATCTCAGTATGGTGTTGTATTCTATCTAATTACTTAATTTAGACGTTGGAGTTGCTTTGCTTCCTTCTCTAGGTAGGAATTAGACATTTCAACTGTAGGCGTCCATTATTCTGCAGGGTCCATACGCTATTCAAGTCCTTTTCTGGTTGATTGAATCTATTCATGAGATCTTTGAAGGATTTGTGATCTTTTATTAAGATTCTCCGGTGGGTTGAACGCGTATCCTTAAAAAAAGTTGGTATTTCTTTCCTATGTCTCGAAAATACACCTTTTTAAACAGTAGTAACACTTTTCTACTTTTTGTGCTCATTCATATTTATTTTTACAAATACTCATTTCATAAATCTATTTCAAACTAAATGAGTGATCTGAATTTATCTATCTTCCCATGATAGATATGGACCGATATTGTTTTCCGAAGCGCATATTGTTAAACAAATACGTTTTGTGTTAGTTAATATTTTAATGCATCCATGCTGACAATTAAACATAAATAAATTTTATTTTGAAAAGTTTTAACATAATGAGTTGATTAACACATAAGCATATTTTAATTATTTAGTTTATGTTCGTTTTCTGCACAAATGTTGTCATTTCTCAACATGTGTTCCCTTTACAAATTAAGTGGAATATTATCCCTTAATATGTAGTGTTTCGTCCAGTTTAGTGTTCATTCGAAAGATTTAGTCGTTGTGGTGCTATTCAGATGCAATGTAATCGATTTGAATTTAAAAGTTCACGACAAAAAAAATAATTAAATGGACGATTTCTATAGTATACCAATCAAATACAATATCAGTAGAGTGATAGGTGCTAAGCAAATCGAGATATTTAGGTGAATTATAAAAAGGATTAGACAAAATCTATGCGTGATTGAAAAGAGCCTATCACCTGAATCGAAAATCAAGTTTGAACTAGAAAAGTTGTTTAGAATTATGAGGAGTGTGCATTGATCGTGCCTCTGCCTCATCATTCAACTATATAAAGTCCATGCCCCTTTTGGGAGTCTCTCTCTGACCTTTTTTTTTCATTTCCTTTTTCTCCTTTCACTTTCGGATGGATATCACCTTTTCAATTACGAATGTAGGGTTGCCAATCTTTGACTCCAAACGAATTGCGTTTGAAATTATTGGGAGAAACACGAACATCCAACGCAATACAAATCTAATTAACCAGAATTCAGCACGATACTATCAATCAATACTTGGTGTATTGTAATTATAAACCGGAGCCAATGTGAAGCCAAACAGGAACTAATTGAATAGTCCAAGTTGTTGCCCATGATCTAAATGCAAACCAAAATTCTCAGCTTATATTTACAACCTGACATTGTCACCATATTACTTTAATCAAAACCTCGTTTCGCAGGAGTAGATGTAGCTCAAAGTTGGTTACATTTGCAAATAGGAGTTAAGAATTGATTAATATAAAAAGGAGTGCTTGATGGAGAAATTGAAAACATTTTATTTTATTTAAAAGTCGAATAAAAAACAAATTTAGAATGTCCACCTAATTTTCAAAATTTTATGAAATAATTAAACGGAATTAAATGTGTACTTTTCTCAATTATGTGTTGATCACTTTTTCATTTTTCATTTTACAGTGTTTGCAACACTTCTTGAAATTTACTATTAGATTGGCTTTTTAAAGTGTTTGACCTTCTTTTTGGGCCACTTCCAAAGATGATTATATACGTATGTATGTATGTTGATGCTAAGTATAGCTCAACAAAATATAAAATCTAGGAAAAATCACATAAGAAAAAGCAATAGAAATTTTATTACTTTCTAAAATTCGAGCCCGTCTTGACTCTTTTTAAAGAGTGTTTGTTCTCACTTGTAAGTTTTTCTTTCCAATGATGTGAACTTCTTCATTTTTTTTTTTTTTTCTATTTTAGAGATATTATTTATTGTTAACGCAAAAACCCTAATTAAGACATGCGTCATATATCGATTGATTATTGAACTACTTTAGGAACAATTCACTAAAACCTGAACTCTAATTACGCTTCTGTGTGTTCTATCTTGTACAATACCTTTGTACTTGTCTTTCATTGTCATTTAGTCGCACACTCTTATTTAAGAAATATCCAAATTCAGGTCCGGATGCGATCCAACTTATGAAGGTCGGTGCGTGCATGGACGTTGCCATTGTGGCATTCGGGATGGCTATTCATTTGTGTCGGTGTTCCATTTGTGTTCGGGTCAGTTGCCTATTTGTCGTGGTGGCGAAATGACCATTAATCGATGCAGTTTGGCTTCGGCCATGGTCGGTACCCAGGTTAAGGTCAGCTCGGCCTCTTACCTAGTGCAGCAAATGGGTTGTCTTGACCGCGCTTGAAGCAACGGGTGGGTCGGCTCGGCCGCTTGCTTGGCATAGCTGTCGGGATAGTTCGGTAGCGTGCCTATCGCGATATTCGGCTTGGTAGCATGCATGCACAACTATTATTCTAGAACGAAAATCAAGTAGTGGGGCAACTCGGCAGCGTGTGTGCATGCCAATGTCTGACTTGGCTCGACAGTCCAAGTGGTGGTGGGCTGACAGCTTGTGCACATGCCAGTGTCCGGCTTAACTCGGTGGTCAAAGAGTGGAGCGGTCTAGCAGCCTATGCACATGCCAGATCTTAGCTCGGTTCGTAAGTCCAAAAGTGGAGTGGCTTGGTAACCTGCACACATGCGAACGCCTAGCTCGGCTAGGCAGTCCTGGCGGTGGTGGACCGAAAGTCAGTGTGCATACCAATGTCCATCTTGGCTCGACATTTTTTGGCGTACCAGTCAAGGTTGGTCGCAAGGTTTATGCAGCACGCCAATCACAATGGCCTAACAGACGAGGTGGCGCGAGGCCTCAGATGGCACAATAGTCTAGGAGTACAGCAGCACGTCAATCGATGCGCATGTCGGCGCCTAGTAGTGCCCCTGAGTATAATTTATATAGGCAACCACTTAGTGAAAATGTTAATCACTTAGAGCAAACATTTAGAACTAGAGAACCCATGTTTTGAAAACCCTAAAAAAAGTGTGATAAAAGAGATCATGAATGTAATTCAAATTCTTAACTATTAAAATGTGATTTTCCAAATGTGTGAATATCATATAAAATATTTTTACTATATCAACTTTGCAAAACAAAGTTTTTCAAAGTTAAAACTGATAAAGAATTACCTTCAATTAACTGTATAACAAGATTGATTAACTGAATTAGAAATTGTGATTTTTAGTGAAAACCTTGTGATTTCGTTATATACAATTTTTTCTCGATAGAGCCCCCCAAGTGAAGTTTTGTTATATACAATCATATGTGTACACCTTTCTTGTTTAAGACACCATGCCCCCCTACCCCCCACACACTCTCTCCCTTCATTTATATCCAAGATTTCTTAATTTAAAAAGTTTAAAATTAATCTAATGATCCTTATTAAGTCTTATTAAATAAGGCACGTAGAAGTTCCATATATATATATATATATATATATATATATATATATATAATGGTGTCTTTGGTGTGTATAAATAATAGTAGTATTAGAGGAACATAATAATGGTGTTGCGTTTGAGGGAAATTTGTTTTTTTAGTCCATAATGTTGTCCACTTTCTAATTTAGGACCAAGATATTGTCCACTATCAAAACACATACACGAAGTTGACAAAATCATCAAAAAAGGTACAAAATTATCATTTCCGGGCCCATTTGATGACGTGTCAGGATTCAGTATTTAATTATCATTTTTCATTTATTTTTAAATATTAAATACTAAATATGTGATTGGATTACCTAAATTGTCCTTCCTATTTTATATTTTTGTCCCCCCTTCAACATTGGTTATGCATAACCTATGTAGAAAATAGTTGGAAAAAATTTTTCATGCTTGCACAATAAAGCATCATCCGGGAAATCACAAAGAATTATCCCAATAGTTATTCTTTTTTCTAAAAATTTCAAAACAACAAACTTTCATCAAGATTTTTCAACCACGGCCACACCAACCCCGACAATTCCCGGCTGAAACCACGTCAAATCCTAATCCGGGCCCGAAACTCCCTAAATCTAACTATTTTCATTTCTGTCTCGATAGAATCGCCACCATCCCCAACGTCACATTTTTCCTGACCGTTTCCAGGCCCGTCCGCTGGCCTGTTCCTGGCCAGCACAAATCGCCGGCCAAACCAACCATGGTCGCACCACCCAGCATCCCCCAGAACCAAATCCGAACCAGCGGCCCGAACAACCACAGCAACAATCATCGATCAGAGCCCTCGCCCCGAGGATCGAAACCCGAAACCCACATCCTCCATCGCCACCCCCAACCACCGTTCTCCACCGACGGAGAAAAATGGGAAAACCCCACGAGAGCAAGCTGGAGCCACCACTCGTTGAGTCGCCGTCGTCGGGGTGCCTGCACACAGTCGCCGTCCGATTCAAATCGTCACCTAGCGGCCCCACGCAGCCGAGTCGCCTCACCTGTCGAGCGCCGCCGCCCGATTTGCCGTCGCCGGGTGCCGTTCGCCGCGGACAGAAGGAGGAGGGGTGCTGCGCCGATTCTCAGTCACCAGAAATATCTCAATCGACTGAACTCAAAAACCCTAGATCCACCAAGCTCGGACTTGCACGACCACAAAACCCAACTCTTGGTGTTCGCCTAACTCCACCTCGCCACCGGAGCATGTGCGCCATCGGTAGTATTTCAGATTTCTCCTCAATTCTAATCTTAAATCCTGATTTAGGAAGGTGGAAAAGAGGCGGAGAGGGATAATTGCAGATTGAGTTTATTTGCAATTTCATAATTATTTGCAGATTGAATGTAGATGTTAGCATTCAAATTCTACTTGCAGACTGAAAGAGGCGGCCATTTTTAATGAAAAAAAAAAGAATTATAAAAAGAAAATATAGTAGAGAAAGAAAAATAAAATAAAATAATAGGATAATAATCTCAAGAGTATATTAGATAGTTTTCATTTCAATTTTGATTTTAAGCATTTGAATTAAATAAAAAATGATAATTAAATACTGAATCCTGACACGTCATCAAATGGGCCCGA
This sequence comes from Phtheirospermum japonicum, assembly GCA_014905375.1. NCBI lineage: Eukaryota > Viridiplantae > Streptophyta > Magnoliopsida > Lamiales > Orobanchaceae > Phtheirospermum > Phtheirospermum japonicum. The sequence goes on from BMAC01000364.1 coordinate 142,130, forward strand.
AAATGATAATTTTGTACCTTTTTTTGATGATTTTGCCAACTTCATGTATGTATTTTGATATTGAACAATATTTTTGTCTTAAATTAGAAAATAGACAATATAATGGATAAAAAAAACATATGATTCATGGCGAATTCTGCGTATTAGCAATTTAGAAATAGTTAGTTAGCAAGTTGATGTAATGAGAATGACGCAAGTGTAGTATAACAAAGATGATCATTGAGTCTAAATAATATTCCCCCCGTATGACAAAGATGACAAAGATTCAATCTTCACAAAAAAAATAAAAAATAAAAATAATTAATATATTTGAAACATTAAATTTTACACATCTTTTTAATTATACCATTATGTTAATATCAATGACTTAAATAGATTAAAATTAGTTAATACCAAAATATATTAAGTATGTGAATATAAGAGGTTAAGTAAAAACTGTACATGTGAAATATTAAAAAAAAAAGTTGTCTTTTGGAATTTAAAAAAAAAAAAAAAAGGAAAATTGAATTATCTTTGAACTAATACAAACTTCCTTCAAATTTAATTGATAGGCCAAAAAAGCATGCTCATTCAACTAGCTTTGAGGGGAAAAGGAAAAAAGGGATAAATATAGTAACAACTTTGCTGCCTTTTTAAGCTATAATAATTGAACTATCCTATTGGTTTTGTATCTTCCAAAATATAAAACTTGCACGAGTTAAAACTATACGGTTGTACCAATGATATGCTCATCATAAGTCCATAATAAAAGTGGACATTTAAGATTAATCATTGATTAAATTGTTACATCTTATACGGAAACTTTTAATTAAATATAGAATAAATAGTATAACTATCATCTATGAGTATTGAATAAAATAAATTATGTAGTTTAAAAATATACTATACAATTGCAATTTATAATTATCGATCAAAGAATTTTATTCTTGGTAATTTTTCCTTATTTTCATTTTTAGTTATTTATTTTTCTTGAGTTCAAAATATATTAAACTCTAAATTTGTTTCATAAATTGTGTGTAGTATTTTATTTAGTTTTCTAAATTATGTTTAGAACTTGTTTTACTTCTTTACCAAAAATATGAGTCTTGTTTATTTAAGACAAGAAGAAGACGCAAGACATACACGACTTGGAAGAGAACGAAGACGCAGCAAGGACGCAAGAGCAAGAAGAACACAAGCACGTAAAAGACTTGAGGCAACGATTCAAAACACATACATCTTCGAAATTGCGTAACCAACAGAGAAGATTATCACAAGCGTCGGCAACAAGTATTTTAGTATCAAGTGTTGATACTATTGTTTTTCATATATTACTTTGTATCTTTGTATTTAATCTTGAACAAGTTAAAGTAATATAGTTTTCGAGTTTGTATACCCAGTTCGTAAGTACGTTTTCTTACGAACGATGTTAAAATTAGAAGGTCTATGGTTTCAAAAATAAGGACCAGATTTGTGATGTTGTTAATCAATGTTAACAACACTGGTTAACAACATCAACTAAATAACACCAGGTTATGCAGCGGATATTTAAAAAGAGAACACGATTAAACAAAATCAGTTCACAAGTAAATACTTGTGAACTTGGGTGTACAAACCCGTAAACTATATTACTTTCGATTCACGTTCAATACACAATTATAAAGTAATATATGAAAACTAAATATCAAGAAACTTGATACTAAATACTTGTTTCCGAAATGGCAAGATCTTCTTCGTCGGTTATGCAACTTCAAAGATCTTGTTTATCACGATCGTTGGCTCCAAATAGTATGTCGTGTTCTTCCTTCCTTGAGCGTCTTCTTGCGTCGCGCGTCTTGCGTTCTTCTCCTCAAGAAAACCGTACGTCAATCTCTAATAAAAAACCTTGAATCAAGTGTAGGATTACTTGTGTCTTAAATAGACAACTAAGAATCCTAAACTTGGTAAAATCCTAAAAACAAATCCTAAACACAATCTAGGAATAATTAAAGTCTTGTGCATAAACTAGGAAACATAAAATTGTCCTAAATCTAGTTCCCTAATTTATTTTGTGCCCAAGAAAGGCAAATAACAAAATAGGAATTATTGCCAAGAATAAATTCCTCAACAATCTCCCCCTTTTGCCTTTCTGGACAAAACACTAAGACGCAAACACAAATGAAAATACTAACTCCCCCTAAGACAGAAAACTCCCCCTAAATAAAACACCCAATGTTKTTAACATGCAAACCAACATTACAAACCAATATTGTTCAAACAAAATAGTTTTTTCAAAACAAACAGAGTAAAGGAACTCAATGACTTCGAATCCTCTTCGACCGTCGAGGAGATGTCGAAGTTCCTTCACCACTCTTCTTCCTCTTCTTTTTCTCCCTCAGTTTCTTCAAAGCCTTGTTGCGCGCCCATATTCGTTTACGCCTCTTCTCTTGAGCAAGGCTCGCCAAGGCTTCGGCTGCAACATCATCGTCAGCATCATCAGCCGCATTCTCAGTTCCGGCAACATCAGCAACATCAGCAACATCAGCATCCTCATCATCTTCTCCAGCAAAACTCCCTCCCCCTACGTTCGCGTCACTCTCTCCCCCTTTTTGACCAGAAAGGGAAAGGGCTTCCAACAACGAGCAATGAAGTGCCTGCAGCTTAGAAATCTGCAAATCTATGAAAGCAACATGCGCACGCAGGAGCTACGCAGAAATGCGAACCATGTTGGGATCGTCCATCTCAACATCACTAGCAACATCGGCAGGAGCAGGAGCTTGCCAAGGCAAATCGAGCACCCGTGCACCAGTAGTGTGTTGGCCTCTAAAAGCGAACCAATCAGCATCACCCGTGAGCACATCATCTGGGTGAAGCGTTAGACTCTGGCTCTTCAGTAGCCTGAAAATAAGAGAAGGAAAGCACAACGAGGCAGCCGACCTAGATGTGGCAAACTTAGTCACGATATCAAAAACATGGTGGCCGAAACTAAACCGAACTCCCTTCCCAAGCYTGAACAAAAAYTGGGCCTGAGGCCGAGTAACAACTGTAGTATTCCTGGAAGGAACCCAATTGCAAAGTGCCACTTTATGCATAATAGAATACAAGGAAGACAGCCTTGTGCTAGGTAACTGCTCAAACCAAGAATGGACCATCCCAYCCGACAGAAAAGAGACAACCTCATCCATGTCATCCACAGAAAAGTTACCCCGGTGCGTAGTCGTGCCAAACAAATCATCAATAAGGTCAGGGGTAAAGGCAAACACCTTGCCTCTCAGAAAAACCTTCCCATAGTTCACAGAACTTAAATCGGCAATTGATGACAACATGTTGGCATAAAATTCAAGAACAATATCCCTAACAAATGGAATTGCGGTGGAGACCGTGGAAAACATACCATGGAAACAGAGATACGCTATCAGATTGTGGGGCTCAAACAGGTCAAGCGGCACCTTTCTCTCAGTGATCAGATGTCGAGTCTGATAAACATCAAACAGCTCAGCAGCTTCAGCAGTTAAAAACTTCTCGGAGAAGGGCTCCATATCCTCAATTTCTGGCGAAGGAGTAACAGTGCCAGCGGAGGATTGGGAATGATCACACGCAGCCGAGGAGGACTGAGCGGGGGAATGCGATGGAACAGGAACAGACGCAGTGCGGGCGGACGAGACAGACTTAGAGGGACTCAATGTTGGTAAGGGACTACCAACATGGCTAGTATTTACTTGTGAACTGATTTTGTTTAATCGTGTTCTCTTTTTAAATATCCGCTGCATAACCTGGTGTTATTTAGTTGATGTTGTTAACCAGTGTTGTTAACATTGATTAACAACATCACAAATCTGGTCCTTATTTTTGAAACCATAGACCTTCTAATTTTAACAATTGGTATCAGAGCGGGTTACTTAACCTTTTAAGTATTGATCCTTATTTTTATAGGTGCTATGGATGCTCAAGGCAACCCGAGGCATTTAATCCTTAATGGTGAGAATTACTCTCTCTGGAAACAGAGGATGAGGTGGCACTTGAAGAGCATGGACGAACGTGTTTGGAAGACCGTCCTTATTGGATGGGAAAAAACCACGTGTCACGGATGGCGAGGGCGATGCCATTCCCAAGAAAGAAGAAGATTGGACTGCTGACGAAGCAGC
>BMAC01000364.1:152542-181696 GCA_014905375.1 Phtheirospermum japonicum
GGATGTTCTTGCTGCTTTGAAGAAAGACAAGAAGAAGAAAAAGGCAGCTGCACAGGACGATGTTGTTTGTGTACTTGGGTGTACAAACCCGTAAACTATATTACTTTCGATTCACGTTCAATACACAATTATAAAGTAATATATGAAAACTAAATATCAAGAAACTTGATACTAAATACTTGTTGCCGGAATGGCAAGATCTTCTTCGTCGGTTACGCAACTTCAAAGATCTTGTTTATCACGATCGTTGGCTCCAAGTAGTATGTCGTGTTCTTCCTTCCTTGAGCGTCTTCTTGCATCGCGCGTCTTGCGTTCTTCTCCTCAAGAAAACCGTGCGTCAATCTCTAATAAAAAACCTTGAATCAAGTGTAGGATTACTTGTGTCTTAAATAGACAACTAAGAATCCTAAACTTGGTAAAATCCTAAAAATAAATCCTAAACACAATCTAGGAATAATTAAAGTCTTGTGCATAAACTAGGAAACATAAAATTGTCCTAAATCTAGTTCCCTAATTTATTTTGTGCCCAAGAAAGGCAAATAACAAAATAGGAATTATTGCCAAGAATAAATTCCTCAACAAACGAAATTTAATTTACTGTGTACACTCATATTTATTATTACGTCGCTTATTTTTATATAAACTGTTTGATGTTAGTTATGATGTTTTAACATTGATCTTACATCATTTTACTGATACTTATTTACAACATCCATAAGCCTACGAATTTACAAAAAAATAATAAGGTTGTCACAATGTTTAGAAATAGTTTTATCAGTTTCTTACTATAAACTTCCTATGACTTATTTGAAATTAGTGTATAAGTTTATTATTTTTTCTATTTCAAGTGATATTTGATATTTTTTTTAACTATTTCCTCACTCTCTAAACATAATTTCTCCATCCCAAAAAGATAAAGATGGTAAATTATGGATCCGAGCACTCAGATGGATGATAAATAACCCAGTTATAAAATTATATATGATGAATATGCAAAACACGTATAATAAATATAAAAGAAGTGAGTGATAAATATGAATCGAGTGCACGAGATAAATTGTTATAAAGATAATCCAAGTTACTATTTGTGTGTCTTACAAATTTAAGTTTGTTACTAGATTTAGTATGTAGTTAATTTTTTATTTTCATATATACACCTATTTTATTATATTAAAATTACACTACTTTATTTCATAAACTAATTTTTACGGAAATCGAGTAAACAATGAATTATTTAATTAGCCATAGGAGCATAAATAAAAATTTGAGTATATTTTAACTATACTAACAAATATTTTCTAAAATTATGTGAACCGTAAATCATCTTTTTGAACGGAGAAGATAATACTTTTTTTTATCAAAATATATAAGATGCTCTCTCACAAATTTCTATATCAAGTAAAATAACTATTTATATTAATTTTGAAAATGTTGTTTTTTAAGAAAAATCATGCAAGTTTATTCAAAAAAAAAAAAGAAAAAAAAAGACATGTTGACACAAGGTTTTCGTTAAAACCATCCCCAACCATTAGTCTTAAACTCATAATTTTGGGTATAATACCTAAAAACACATCCAAACTTAGATTTTATATTCAAATATGATTTGAAATCACCCGAAAAAGGTCTCAAATTTGAGATCATATTACAATTTATTTGATGGGGCCCACCTATAAAACAAAAAACATCCACTTGGGAATAAAACGAAAGAAGAACAATAATTACTTTCCACAAAATATTAATTATTTGGTCTTATATATTTATAAAACTCAACACTCATAATTAAAAACATTAAAAACCCTAAAATATTAAAAATAATATTTTAGAGCCTCGAAAGTAATTTGAGTTTTAAAAATGCAACATGTTGTTTTATGCTAATTGTCTTTTATTCAAAAACAAAAGAAACTGACCCGTTTCCGGGTATTCGAAAAAGACAACCCTACTCTGTAGCTCAACAGAAAAGTACTATTGCGTGCAACGACTTTATCTGGCTAAAAAATCCAAAGTGAAAAATTACAAGCACGCCGTAACTTTTTCCAGTAAAGAATCGAAATCAGTTTTTTACCTTCTGATTATTACTCCTCAGAATACTTAATCGACTCCCTCCCTCTTTAATTAATACACAAGCAAAAAGAAGAAAGAATAAAATACACAAGGGAAATAAAAGGGGGCTAGGCTAGCTGGTCTGGTGGCATTACAAATAAGCAAAGCATAAAAAAGCAAACGGGGAAAGCTTCACAATTTGGTTGAGTGCAAATAAAAAAGAGAGGAGAAAAATATACATACACACACGTATATGTATATGTATACGCATCCAACTCCGTATTACATACAAACTTAAAGTTATTATCAGATCTTTCATTCAACCCCACTTCAAGGATTTTTCTAGAGGTTTTCTCTTTTTCGTTTTTAGAAAGTTGGTATTTTTACAGGATTTCGTTCGTAAATTACCCACATTTCGCATTTAAAATAAGAATTGAAACGCCGGAGGGATCAATGCAGTAGGTTTCTGCGATTGCGATCCAGCTGCTATTAATGTAAGCTTGCTTTCTCTGTGCGTGTATCTCTGTGTCAAGTTGTATCTTGCATTTTTTTTTTGTCTCCTTGAAGAAATGAATCCTTTTATGCTTTTGAAACGAATGCTGGGCGAGATCTAAGGGGATTTTTTTTAATGTTTTTTTTTTTTAAATCAAAGAGATAAAGTAGAATGAACGAAAGGAGTGTTGTTCAGGTGCTCGAATTTCACCTATTAATTTCTGTCTATCCTCTCTATTATTCATGACAGGAGGTCTAAAATTTGCAGCTTTGATTAAAAAAAATAAAAAAATAAAATCTGATTGTGTCGGTTGAATATGGTTGACAAAGACATTTGAGCTACATTGTAACATATCATTTATTATAGTTTTTTGGCTTCGGCTCATTGAATTTAATCATGTTATTTTGGAATAAGACTCGTCTCTAGCTAGTTAAAGGTGATATCTGGAAATAAAACAGTCGGTGACATTGTTAATGCCAGGTGAACTCATGGCTTTAGCAAGATTCCAGTTGGATCTGTTCTCACAAAAACAAATTATACTTCCATTTGAATGTTTGAATTTTAAACTATGGGATGAAAATGGTTCTTTTTTTGTTTATTTCCATGAATGGACAGTACCTAGTCTTTGTATGAACCCAGCATTATTAGAGAAAGCTTGAATTGAAGCACTAGCCCACTTCGGCATTTTCTATTTATTTTTATTTTGTTTCTTTAAATTATGATTTATTTATGGGCTACTAATCTATTTATTTCATTGACGATGCAGTGCGACTTGGGTGTTCATGGTGTTGTTTGCAAACCAATTTCCTTGAAATTAGAGGATTAAAAGTTTCACCCACGTGGCTAAAATGTCAGGTGGGTAGTGTGTGTTAGCTGAGATTATTCTTTTGATTTGAATGCTAAGCTCTAACAAGTTCCCAACAGCAACTTAATTGGTATCTGACTTAATTCCTCGTTAACACGATCGATTATTCGCCATGCCAGGCTTGGAAGGATTAGAGTTATATGAGGAAACAAGAGAGAGGACAGATTATGAGAACTCTGAAGAGGAAAGAAGGAGGTCTAAAATCGGGGCATTAAGGAAAAGGGCGATAAATGCTTCAAACAAGTTTACTCATTCACTCAAGAAAAGAGGGACAAGGAAAGTTGATTTTAGAGTGCCTTCCATTTCTATCGAGGACGTGCGGGATGCGAGAGAGGAGAGGGCTGTCTGTGACCTGCGTCAACAGCTCCTCGACAGGGGCCTGCTGCCAGTTAAACATGATGATTACCATTATTTGTTGAGGTGATTTGTTGTCTGGCTATACTCTTATTTTAACATTGGGCTATGGTCAACTCTTATTTGCCCATGCAATTTGCAATTGATATTTAATGCCATTATTTATTCAATTCTCCAGTAGCTTTGAAGAAATTAGGGAGTGAGGTAGTGTGTCGGGGGAATGAGCCTTTGCTATATAATGTTACTCTGTGTTTGGATTTGCTGATAGATTTACACATTACTCTTATTCTACTAACTTGTGATGTAGATTTCTGAAAGCAAGAGACTTCAACGTTGACAAGACCATCCAGATGTGGGAAGAAATGCTTAATTGGAGGAGGGACTATGGAGCAGACACCATATTGGAAGTAAGTCATTTTAAGTGATAGAGAAAAAGGAAAATAAAAAATGGGTTTCAATGTATACTGTATAGAACGATGAATCATCATGCTATCAAAAACTGTTGTTTCAGGATTTTGATTTCGAGGAACTGGAAGAAGTGGTGCAATATTATCCACAAGGATATCATGGGGTTGACAGAGAAGGCAGGCCAGTTTACATTGAAAGGCTTGGAAAAGCTCACCCAAGTAAACTGATGCGCATCACCTCCATCGAGCGTTACTTAAAATATCATGTTCAGGAGTTTGAGAAGGCTCTACATGAGAAGTTCCCTGCCTGCTCCATTGCTGCAAAGAGGCGAATCTGTTCGACCACCACAATTCTGGATGTACAAGGCCTGGTTAGTAGTACATCATTCCAGATTAGTGATGTTTGTTCTATAATCGAACTTCGAGTCATTCCATGTTAAGTCCGTGGTAATAATAAACTGTTCCCTCCAAATATAACTTCTAAGCTGCAATTACCTATGATCTCATTTCCAGAAAATATATCTTTGGAATATTTTTTGAGATTTTTTGAATAATTTTCAAAATTTTACTATACGTTTCACTTTTTTCTCCTACTAATCACTTTAACCTATTTTTCAAAAAAGTAAAAAAATTCTACACCCAATCATTATTACACATTTTTCTACTCTATTCTCACACTTCATAACTCTAACTTACATAACTCTAACTGCTGGTCATATCCAATCATTAGGTTTATAATATTAAATGAACTTTATTCATTATATTTTCATCGCATATCCATTCACACTCAAACTTCTCCATTCTTCTCTTAATTTTTTTTAATCACCAATCTCTAACCAACACAAAATTTCAAAAATAAAACCATATCCAATCGCAGCCTTTAATTCTTTTGTTTTTGCTCTAAATGCTAATTTCCTTTAGCATCAAGAGTATGTCTTTTAAGAAAGAATGCTAATTTTGAGTGCCAGGGGATTTAGAATTTATTCTGCTTTCTGGTAGTGTTATTAAAGAATTTGTCTCCTCGTATATGTTTCAAATGCTGAAACATACTTTATTGGCCAAAAAAATAATAATAAGGTCATAAATGGTTGCAGGGGGTTAAAAATTTCACTAAGACTGCTGCTAGTCTATTGGCATCCATGGCAAAGATTGATAATAGTTACTACCCAGAGGTATTTTCCTTTTTGGTCATTCTTTGATGTCATTTTTATTTAATATTGAAAAGCATCATCATTTTTATTTTGGATGTCACAGTTTGTTTATCCTCTATAATTACATCCCACTTATATATGCAGACTCTCCATCGCATGTACATTGTTAATGCCGGACCTGGATTCAAGAGAGTGCTTTGGCCTGCTGCGCAGAAATTTCTAGATGCAAAAACTATTGCTAAAATTCATGTTAGCATATAATCATCTTAATTTGTTGCTCCTTATTTATGTTTGTCCACTTAATGCAGTTGTAATTGATAAACACATGTGGCCTCTATTCTGCAGGTCTTGGACTCCAAGTCCTTGGGGAAACTACTGGAAGCTATTGATCCATGGTTCGATAGTCTCTTCTGCATCACCTCATATGCACTTTTCAACAATATATCATCTAACTAACAATTTGTTTTATTCAGTCAATTGCCTGACTTTTTGGGTGGATCATGCACTTGTAGTATAGAGGGAGGTTGTCTAAGGTCTAATAAAGGCCCATGGAATGCTCCTGAAATAATGAAGGTAAATACATCAGAATATTGCCAAGTTATATCTATCTTTCTGAATGTGGTGTATAATGATAAATATCCGTCTGTTTTGTAGGTTGTGTATAACGCTGAAGCAGCTTTTGTAATGCAGATCGCCAAAACAGCTAGTGACTCGTATATTGAAATCCAGCCATTTAAGGTACTAAATCCGTTAATTAGGCTTTCTTATTCACCATGCCATGTGTAACATTATTGGAATGTCAAAATTCTCAGGGAAAATGCAGTGATGCTTCTACATTTGTATCATGGCCAGATGTTGATGATCCTAGCTCTCCAACAAGGCATAATAGCTCAATTATTTCACGACTGGCACCTTACCATAAAGAAGTAAGTGTGATAACATGTATATTGCTGTGACCTACAGATTTTTTAGGCACTACAGATAAATAGACCTACTCACTCGCTCACTCACTCTCTGCACATATTGATGTGCATGATATTTTTGTATGGAAGTGCTCCAGTGTGGTGCATACTCATGCTTCAATTGATGAACTTAACCTTTTTTTTTTTTTTCAGTTCACAACATCAGATCCTTGTATCTATTATAGCTGTGATGAATATTTTAGTCCAGCCGATAAAGACGGGGATGGTGAGCAAGAGGAGGAATATAAGTCTTTAGATATCTACAATGTAAGAAATTCAAATGCTGATGCGAGACAAAGGATGAAAGGTTGGTTTGTTTTGCATTATATCACTGCTCATATTGTGCTATAAAAAGATTTATCTGCAATGTTGTCAGTAAGTTTAACAAATCTGTGTTGATGGGCTCTTAACAATGTATGTGTAAATGAATTTCTGTTGGTAACTATTTGATACACAAAAGGCTTGCTTATCTGCAATAATTGACCAGATTAGCCCATATAAGCCCCTATTCGCTGGCTCAAGATTATGTTATGGATTTGTGTCAGGTGCTCTTGTTACCTACTGGCTGGATGCCATTGTGAAGAAAAGTTTCCGGTTCATGTCAAGGACATTAATATCTATCACGGTGAAGCTTTTTGCTTTTATCCAAAATATATCTGTTGAATATTGGAGGAGACGTTCCAATGTCTATTATCCGCCCAACCGTTTAGAAGACCCTGAACCAGATACCCGTTTATATGTTCCTGTTAAGGCTGTTATTGAAGAGGACAGGGTTCGTCCGTGTTTACAGCGTCTCCAGAGATTAGAAAGTTTGTTGGAAGAGCTCAACAACAAACCTGCTGAGATTCCAATGGAGAAGGATCAAATTCTTCAGCAATCCCTAGACAGGATCAAGTCTGTCGAATTTGACCTTGAGAAGACAAAGAGGGTAATTACCTTTCATTTCTGCTAGTCTCATCTATAGATTTTGTATCTATATGAATTTAATCATCTCTTGTTTTCTAGGTATTACACTCTACAATGCTGAAGCAGCTTCAGATTACCGAGTTACTAGAAAATATGCGGGAATCCAAATTTCAGGCAATTCAATTGGGTTTACTAGAAAATATTCGTGTTTTCAGTTGAGATACAATTGGTAATGTAATTACTAATTTGGACTCTCTTTTGCAGAGACGACGGTTTTTCTGTTAAAAGTCTGGGATGGTTTTAGACTCAGAATCACGGCACAGGTCAATACATGATTAGCGAACGTTGGTTATAGGTGGACGAAATGGAAGAGAAGTGCAAAGAATATTTAGACCCGTTACTTCTCGATTGTACCTTTGTTTTCTCCTCTCTCAAGGCAACCATTGGATGAACCACCTTCAAATGCCACCAGCTCTAAGTACATTTCATCCTTTTGAAACTGCTGCTGCTATTTTTGTGATCGACAGTGCAGTGTTGTGTATAATGTATAATGAGCATGATGACGATACATGTGCGTGAATTCATGAGACGAGTAAAGCAGTAATTGTCAGCACAGCACGATCAATTGAGGAGAGTGGTCCAAGCTTTCGTTCTTGGATTGTCGGTGTTGGCTGTGAATAATTAGGTTTCTTGTAGTGTCAAAAGTGTGTGGATGTCTGCATGTAATCTGCGGTGTTGAGGAAATACAAGCAAGAGCTAATTATGGAGATAATATTATAGGAATAATCTTAATTACATCGCCTTTGACAATGTTATGACGATTATTGTGGTTTGGTTCTGTAATGTGTGTGATGTACAAATGCTGACACACATGGGGAAAAAGAGTTGAGGCTTCCATGATCCGGACACTTTTGATGCCCAAAAATGGTCAACAACATCACCGACCGACCAACTTTAGTGGCTCCAGTTATGAAATGACGCAGGAAAACTAGTTGGAACCTTTCAATCACTGATATGTCATGTTCAAATTCGGCTTTCTCAGGACATCTCCAAAACTCATTTTCAAATTCAAAATGCACTATATATCATGTCAATCACTAATTCACCTTAAACCACCTCCAACCAATAAACTCATTACCATACTCAAAATATATTCTTAACATAAACTCAAGAAAAGTAGTTGGTCATTACTTATCACTTAATGCATTTTGATGTGTTATGAATAAATATGATTATAAAGCAATAAATAGAAAACGTAAAGAAGACACAGATTTACGTGATTCACCAAATTGGCTACGTCCACGGGCAGAGAGAAGAACGGATTTTATTACTGATTAGGGTTACAAATTTCTGATCTCAAAAACCATATTTATAGTATTGAGAGAATACACCAAATTGGGCTTAAGGCCCCCGTACAACTCGCCGAAGCGAGAGATTCAAGACATATCAACAAATCTCTACCTTGACTTGAATCTTCCTTGCAGATGCATCATTACAATACCAATGAACAGACTCCTTTCTGCCTCAAATTTGCCCTCCTTGGGCAACTAACAACTTTTGACGTTTAGCAAGTCCAAACAATGTCGAAACTTGCTATGTGGGACCGGCTTGGTGAACATGTCAGCAGGATTATCAGTAGTACCTACTTTCATCACCTTGATTCTCTACTCATTCTTCAAAAAATGATACCTCACATCAATATGTTTGGTCCTCTCATGATGGACCTGATCCTTGGTTAAACAGATTGCACTCAAACTGTCACAAAACACAATAACTTGATCATGATGTAGACCAAGATCACCTACAAGCCCTTTCAACCAAATTCCCTCTTTAGCAGCTTTTGTCAGTGCCATATATTCTGCTTCAGTTGTAAAAAGAGTAACTGTGGCCTGTAGAGTTGCCTTCCAACTAACAATAGAACCACCAAGAGTGAAGACATAACCAGCCATAGATCTTCTACTATCAACATCTCCAGCATAATGAGAGTCAGAATAACCAGTCATAGAACCATGAGCATCACCTCCATACAAGAGACCAACATCAGACGTACCTTTAAGATAAAAAAAAAAAATTCTCTTCACAGCTTGCCAACGCTCCTTTCCAGGTCGTCCCATGAACCTGCTGACAACACTCACAGCATGTGCAAGATCTGGTCTAGTGCAGACCATAACATACATCAAACTCCCTACTGCATTAGAGTATGGGACTCGAGACATGTATTCCTGCTCAACTACAGACTTCGGTGTATAATCAGCGGATAAATGAATATTTGTAGCACTTGGGGTATCAATAGGCTTGACGGTAAACATGCCAAATCTAGACAAGATCTTCTCAATGTCACTCTTCTGTGACACGAAGAGCTTCTTCTTTTCTCTTTCCCTATATATCTCCATTCCCAGAATTTTCTTGGCAGCACCCAAATCCTTCATATCGAACTCAGCATTGAGCAGATCCTTCAACTTCTTAATATCAGACTTGGACTTCGCAACTATGAGCATATCATCCACATACAGAACGAGATAGATCATGGAACCATCATCTGCTCTGTTGTGATACACACAATAATCATGTGGACTCCTGTTGTATCCCAACTGGATCATGTAACTGTCAAACCTCTTATACCACTGTCTTGGAGACTGCTTTAGCCCATATAAGGACCTCTTCAACTTGCATTCATAATATTCCTTCCCCGGAGCCTAGGACCCCTCTGGTTGAGTCATGTAGATATCGTCTTCGAGCATTTCATGTAGAAAAGTTGTCTTCACATTCAGTTGCTCAAGTTCTAAATCCTGTTGTGCAACCATTGCTAGTAACACTTTGATGGAAGTGTGTCTGACCATTGATGAGAATATCTCATTATAGTCAACCCACTCCTTCTGTGTGAACCATGTTGCAACTAGTCGAGCCTTGTATCTCACACCCTCACCAGATGTGGTTTCTTCCTTCTTCTTGAATATCCATTTGCAAGTGACAATCTTCCTCCCCTTTGGCCGTTTGACCAGCTCTCAAGTCAGATTCTTGTCAAGTGATTCCATCTCTTCTCTCATTGCAGTGAGACATTGAGCTGACTCACTACCTGAAACAACCTCTCTGTATGTGAATGGTTCACCTACAGATGGTTCTTCCTCTTCTACCTCGTCAGCAACTTGTAATGCATAAGTCACCATATCCTCAAAACCGTATCGCACAGGAGGCTTCACGCCTGTTCTCCTAGCTCTATCAATAGCTATGCTTGTATGGTGAGCTTCTGGATGAACATCTGAACTTGTACTTTTAGCAGTAGTATGTTGATCTTCTCCACCTTGGAGTTGTGATTCACTCTCATTGTGAGTGACTTGCAGATCCACCTGTTTATCAACACTACTATAATTTTCTGCACCAATGGACTTCACAGCGGGGTTAAGCATAGATTTCTCATCAAAAATCACGTTCCTGCTGAATATAACTCTATTTTCCGAAGGTGACTAGATTCTATATCCCTTAAATCCATCCCCAAAACCAACAAATATACCCTTCTTAGCTCTTGGTTCTAATCTACCCTCACTAACATGATAGTAAACAGTACACCCCAAAACCTTCAATAATGAATAATCTGCAGGTTTATTAGACCATACCTCGTAAGGTGTCTTGCAATTAATGCCAGTATGAGGACCACGGTTGATCAGATAGCACGCCGTGTTTACTGCTTCTGCCCAAAACTTTCTAGCCAAAACAACATTTGAGAGCATGCATCTTGCTATCTCCAGCAATGTCTGATTCATGCGCTCTGCCACACCATTTTGCTGCGGCGTGTGTCGTATGGTGTGGTGTCGAGCAATCCCTTCATTCTTATAGAACTCGTTGAAATTAGACGAACAGAACTCCAGGCCATTATCAGTTCGCAGTTGCTTGATCTTCTTCCCAATCTGATTTTCTACCAACGCCTTCCACTGCTTAAATCTCTTGAACGCTTCACTTTTGTTTTTCATCATAATTACCCAAGTCATCCTTGAGTAGTCTTCAATCATAGACACAAAATATCTGTGGCCTCCAATAGACTCAACACGTGACGGACACCAACAATCCATATGAATGTAGTCAAGAGTCCCCTTGGTCTGATGAACGACCTTCTTTGGGAACTTGCTGCGATGAAACTTCCCAAACACACAATGCTCGCATAATTCAAGACTCTGCACTTTATGCCCAGAAAGAAGATCCCGCTTTGACAAAATCTGCATCCCTCTTTCATTTCTCCCATATGACCAAGCCTCATATGCCACAGCCTGGTCATATCCTTGGTCTGAACCTCGGATGATGCAACATCAACATAACCTGTCACAGTGGAAGCTTGCAGATAATATAAGGTACCACGTTTCAGGTCTGTTAGGACCACCTTTGAACCTTGACAGACATACATAACTCCACCTAAACCTTTGAAACTGAAACCCTTGCTGTCAAGAAGACTCAACGATATCAGATTCTTCGTCATCTGTGGAACATGCCTGACTTCTTTCAAGGTGCAGAATACCCCATCATTTGTCCGTATCCTGACTGAGCCAATTCCAACCACTTTGCAGACTGCACTATTTGCCATGGAAATATTTCCTCCATCTATCTGCTCATAGGTCGAGAAGAACTCCCTGTTAGGACAAACATGGTACGATGCCCCAGAATCAAGAACCCACACATCATTACGATGAGACTGTCCAGCTGCAACCAAAGCCAGATCTTCTTCAGAATTCGTATCAGTTTCTGCCACAGCTGAAGAACCACCGACACCCCCTTTCTTCTCCTGCTTCCTCTTATTCTTAGGACAATCATTCTTCCAGTGCCCTGGTTCTTTATAGTAATTGCATATGTCTTCGAGTTTAGGACCTTTTGAACCTTTCGGATTCGGCTTCCCAGTTTTCTTCCCAAATCTCCCTTTTTACTTACCTATGACAAACAACCCCGATGCCTGATTTTCTGTGACAGAGCCAGTTGCCCGTTGACGATCTTCTGTGTTGTGGAGGGCAGATCGAACATCTTCCAGAGATAGAGTATCTTTCCCAGTAATAAACGATTCAACAAAATTCTCATACGATTCAGGCAAAGATACTAACAATATTAAAGCAGCGTCCTCATCTTCCACTTTAACATCAATATTACGCAAATCTAGTAATTTTTTTTTAATTAGTCTAGATGATCACGAAGGGGATTACCTTCCTGCATGCGTAAACGGAACAGACGTTGCTTTAAGAGCAACTTGTTAGTTAGAGACTTTGTCATGTAGAGACTCTCTAACTTCAACCAGAGAGCAGCGACAGTTTCCTGATCAGCAACCTCGATGATAACATCGTCGGACAGATATAGCATAATAGTCGAGTGGGCCTTTTCTTCTCGAGTATTCCACTCTTCTTCATCTACATTCTTAGATTTAGGTTTTCATGATAGCGGCGCCCACAGACCCTGTTGCTTCAGCAGAGATCGTATCTTGATCTGCCATAATCCAAAATTATTTCTCTCGGTGAATTTGTCAACCTTTACGTTGAAAGCAGACATTCTTAGTCGGCAAAAGAAACCCTAAAGGTGCGGAAATACCCTGATCAAATCGACCAGGCTCTTGATACCAATTTGTTATGAATGAATATGATTATAAAGCAATAAACAGAAAACGTAAAGAAGACACAGATTTACGTGGTTCACCAAATTGGCTACGTCCACGGGCAGAGAGAAGAACATATTTTATTAGTGATTAGGGTTACATATTTCTGATCTCAAAGACCATATTTATAGTATTGAGAGAATACACCAAATTGGGCTTAAGGCTCCCGTACAAATCGCCGAAGCGAGAGATTCAAGACATATCAACAAATCTCCACCTTGACTTGAATCATCCTTGCAGATGCATAATTACAATGCCAAATGAACAGACTCCTTCTTTCTGCCTCAGATTTGCCCTCCTTGGGCAACTAACAGCTTTTGACGTTTAGCAAGTCCAGACAATGTCGAAACTTGCTATGTGGGACCAGCTTGGTGAATAACTCGCCGAAGCGAGAGATTCAAGACATATCAACATGATGTGTGATATGCATCTTTATATTTTATTTGTTTATAAAGAGTTCGTTGAAAAGCATGAGAATCTTGTATGAGTGGTGGCATTGCGGAGTCTTATCCATTTCAGATAGTTCAGAATCGTGATAATCTTACTAGAGTGGAGACATTGTGTAGTCACATTCATTTCATATGGTTAAGAAACGTACGAGTTGTGGCTATATATATATAGATGTGGTGTTGTACTTGCATTCACAGCATCCCACCATCTTCTCTTTGTTAAATACATTTCTACTACACGTAAATACCTGTTGTGATATCCTTAATTTGTGTAATTTTGTATGAACTTGTTGTAAGTTGATAAATGTTGTGCTGTGAACGTAGAGGAGAAATAGGAGAAAAATGAGAGATTAGGGAGAGAGAGATTGGTAGGTAAGGATAATGTAATTCTTAGCTTGCATTTCACAAAATATCTTCCCCTATTTATAACCATAGGGGGAGACCATTTAACATGAGATGCCCTAATTGAAATAATTAAAATAAGATGCAATAAGGTAAAAGCCCAATATTCAAATTATTATTATGGCCCATTAACTATAATAATGGCCCAGCACCACAGCCCATTACCCGTTGGTCACTAACCCGGTACCCAGACCCTGAGCTTGACGACCCGGTCCGCCCCCTTCCTTTGCTTTATCTTTTTCCTTATCTCTCTCTCTCTCCTCAGACTCGAATTCGTCCCCTTTCTCTTCAATTTGACAAACCCTACCCTATACCTCGCCGATTCCACCATCTTCGGCTCCCTCCGATCTCGCATTCATAATAATATCATCTCAATTTTCAGATCTTTGACCGCAAGGATCGAAAGTTGGAAACTTTTTAACAATCAGCTTCCTATCCTCCCACGAATTCAAATTCAAATTAGGGTTTCCCCACTCCACCAGTAATTGCTTAATTTCCTCACCCTTCCTGTTGATAATTCGCCTGTCCAAAAATCGATGAGGTGCAATTTGAAAGATTCCATCTGTGTCGACCTCCGGTAGCTCTTCAAGAGGTAAGGTGTCTGCTTTAATTTTATTCTTTAGCAATGATACATGGAAAACTGGGTGTATTTTAGATTCTTCAGGTAACTGTAACTTGTAGGCCACTTTCCCAATCTTTTGTATGACAGTGTACGGGCCGTAGTATTTGGAAGCCAGCTTCAGGTTCTTGTGGAGGTGAAGGAAATTTTACTTGTAAGGTTGGAGTTTCAGGTATACCTCATCTCCTAACTCAAATTGCCTATCTGTTCTGGTCTTGTCTGCATTCGTCTTCATGTGGTTTTGGGCATGCATCAGGTTTTCCTTGATCAGCTTTAGCATGATTTGTCTCTATTGCATTAGATCTTTAGCCTCTCCATTATGTGCATCCAAGTAGGGTCCTGTAGATAATAGAGGAGGTGCATATCTATATAGGGGCTCGAAAGGTGTCATATTTAATCTAGTGTGGTAGTTTGTGTTATACCAGTGTTCAGCAAGTGATATCCACTTGGTCCATTGTCCGGAGGCAGCACTAGTCATGCATCTTAGATAGTTTTCAAGGCATTAATTCAGCCTCTCTGTCTGCCCATCTGTTTGGGGGTGACTGGCTGATGAAAGATTGAGCTTTACCCCTAACATCTTGAATAGGTCCTTCCAGAATGTGCTAGTAAAAACCTTATCTCTGTTTGATATGATGCTTACTGGTAGGCCATGCAGCTTGTAGATGGTGTCTAGGAATAGTTTGGCTATGGACTGTGATGTGTAGGGATGAGATAGTGCTATGAAGTGGCCATACTTAGCAAACCTATCAACCACTACCAAGATCACATATTTTCTCCCTGATTTAGGCAGTCCCTCTACAAAATCCATTGAAATGTGTGTCCAGGCCTGTTCAGTAATAGGTAGGGGTTATAGTAACCCAGGATGCCCTTCATTATCTGGTTTGTTCCTCATGCATACATCACATGATTGCACCATCTTAGCAACATCACCCTTCATCTTAGGCCAATAGAAAACCCCTTTCAGCCTCATGTAAGTACCATTTACCCCAGAGTGGCCACCATAAGCTGACTCTTGCATAACTGATAATATCTGTCTCCTGACCTTGTCATCTTGTCCCACTACTAGTCTGCCTTTGTACCTCAGTATCCCCCCACCAGCTGTGTATTCTGGAAAAAAGGTGGGATTTGGACTCTTAGCAGTTAGGATCTTAATACAATGAGAGTCATTAGCATAGGTAGCTACCACATCTTGCACCCAATCTGGAATCACCTAAGTGATAGCCTCACATCTGTTCTCAACTTTCTCTCTTCTTGATAATGCATCTGCAGCTCTATTCTCAACCCCTTTTCTGTATTGTATCTCATAGTCCAGTCCTAAGATTTTAGTGATCCACATTTGTTGCATAGGTGATCTCACTCTTTGGTCCAACAAATGCTTCAAAGCTTGCTGTTCAGTCCTGATAATAAACTTGTGCCCCTGTAGATAATACCTCCATCTCTGAATAGCCATTAGGACATCTAGGAAATCTCTCTCATACACAGACAATCTCTGGTTCTTGGGACATAGTGTCTTGCTCATGTAGGCAATAGGTTTGCCCTGTTGCATTAAGACAACACCCACCCCATGACCACTAGCATCAGTTTCCAAAACAAAAGGTTGGGTATAGTCAGAAAGAGTCAGGACAGGAGTAGAAACCATGGCCCTTTTCAGCTCTTGAAAAGCCTCTTCAGCTTCACTTCCCCATCTGAACTGATTTTTCTTCAGCAAGGCTTTAAGTGGTTTTCAAATGACACCATACCCTTTAACAAATCCCCTATAATAGCCTGTTAACCCTAGGAAACCCCTTAATTGCTTAACAGTGGTAGGTCTAGGCCAATTAATCATACATTCCACCTTGTTTGGGTCAGTAGACACCCCCTCCTCAGATATGACATGCCCTAAATACTCAATTTGTTTTTGGCCAAACTGACACTTACTCCTTTTAGAAAACAAAGTGTTCCTTCTCAGTAGGGTTAACACTTCCTCAAGGTGTTTAAGATATGACTCCCATTCTTTGCTGTAAACCAATATATCTTCAAAAAATACCAATGCATACTTCCTCAAATATCCCCTGAAAATCTGATTCATTAAAGAATGAAAGGTGGCAGGAGCATTACACAGTCCAAAGGGCATCACTAAGAACCCATAGTGACCATGGTGAGTGCTTAATGCAGTGAGATACCTGTGTTCTGGACTCATCAAAATCTAAAAGTAACCTGACCTTAGGTCAATTTTAGAGACGTACTTGGCACCAGAGAGTTCATCAAGCAATTCCTCAATTACTGAAATAGGGTAGTCATGCTTTACTGTCAATTCATTCAAATATCTGTAGTCTACACACACCCTCCATGTTTCATACTTCTTCTTACCAGCAAAACAGGAGAGGCAAAAGGGCTTTTGCTATTCTGTATCATGCCTGATTCCAACAACTCTCGTACAATCTTCTCAATATCATCCTTGTGGTTGTGAGAGGTCCTGTAGGGGTACTGATGTTTATGTACACTCCCAGGTTTAAGAATAATCTGGTGTTCCACTCCTCTGCTGGGTGGTAGCCCTTTGGGTTCTCCAAACACATCCTCACACCTTTCCAGCAAATCATTAAGTTTCTTGTCCTCCTTGAAATCAAGCTTAGTGGCATGTAGCACATAAATTTCCTCCACATGTTCCTCATAATCATTGTGTATCAGTTCAAAAAGGGAGTGTTCTGTAATAAGATGGCATTGGATTATGTCAGTCAGGGCCTTCAGCTTAATCCTCCTTCCACCTAAGTTCACAGTAACTGACATGGCTTGATAATCCAGCTCAATAGGAGTGTTCTCTTTAAGCCAGTCCCCTCCCAGAATAAGATCAGAGCCTTCATGTTTTAAGAGCCTCAGGGGGTACCTAAATGTATAGTTCTGCATTTTCCATGTGAATCCCTCATCTTGTTGAGATATCAACAATTCTGCCCATTAGCCACTTTAACCAATATGGGCTTAGTAGGTCCCACATCACACCGTAGCTCTCTAGCAGTTGACTCCTTAATAAAGCTTAAGGTGCTCCCTGATTCCAGCAGTACATGTAATTGCTTGTCACCACAGTATCCCACAAACCTCATGGTGGTGGGGCCACCCTCTCCTGCCATAGAGTTTAAGGACATTTGTACTTCTTCAACAGGGTTCACCTCAACCTCAACTTCATCACCAGTAATGTCTGTGTAGGAATAAGCCAATTCCTCCTCCTTAGTCATCATCATGTAGTTCACTCTATGTTTGCACCTTTGCCCTACTACAAACTTCTCATCACAGTTATAACAAAGTCCTTTCTCCCTCTTTGCAGCCATTTCTGCAGATGTGAGTAGCTTGGGTGGGGGTTTTCTTTGGGTAGGCAGGGTATGCCTGTAAGAAATTGGGACTGTCGGGTTAGTGGTTTTCTGATTGTGGTATGGGGTAGGAGAGAAATTTCTGTTAGGTCCCTTAATCCTTTTTGTAATTGCTTCTAGGGTTAGCAACTATTTCCTCCCTAGTTCAATGGTTTGCTGAAAGGAACTTGGTTCAAACATGTTGACAAAAGCCCACTAATGAAGCTTGCTATAAAATATTCTTCTGTGTATCCCTTCTGGTTCATCATCTGCATACAGGCCCTCAGCTCTTCAAACCTTTCTACATAATCCTCATATGATCCACTGTGTTTGAGTTTGTTGAATTCCCCAATAATTCCAGTTTCCTTCAGCTCATGAAACTTAGCAGTAAGCACTTCAATGAACTGGTTCCAGGTGATTTCACAGTCTCATGAATTATAACTTTGAAACCATTGGGAAGCCTTCCCTTCAAAGTGCATAGTAGCTAGTGTGACTTTCTGTGCATCTGGAATGTTGAGTATTAATTTAAAATACCCATTGCATTTGAGAACCCAAAGCCCTAGGGTTTAGACCATCAAACCTAGGAAAATCAATCTTGGGCAGGGGATTGATAATCTGAGTGTGTTGTTGTTGTTGTTCTATTGTTACTCTGCCTCTAGCTCCTGTTGTTGTCCTTGATTGTGCTCCTTCATTAAACTAGTCTATTTAGGGAGATCCAAGAATGGACTCTTCCTCAAATTGTGCTTTACCCTTGCCCATATTGAGTAGATGTAACTGCATGGTAGCTAGGGTTTTGGTGAGGTGATCAAACTTGTAAATAAATCCAGTTTTTAATTCTTGCAACCCTGTTTTGATCTCCGTAATTCTCTCCAGTGTTTCTTGTTCTTTATCTGCCCTTTTCAGATTTTCAGCCTGTGAAGTGTAGTTTTTCGTGGTTCAAAATATCTGAAAGTTCATTTGGCTCGGTGTGATTGGAAATCGTTTCAATTGATGAATCAATGTGTTTCAAGCTTCGAGAAATAGAAAGAAAATGAAAACAAGCAATTAAGCTATCCAAACTACCCTAGGAATTGAAATGACAAGTTGGCCGAATGCCTCGGTCGTATGCCTTAATTGAAAATGCAAGCAATTAATAAAAACAAGCAAAAACAAGCATTGTTTCATCGAGTACCACTATGCATGCATAAAGTACAACCATGCATGAAAACTCAAATAATGCGAATTGACAAAAATTAAAAGTACCAAGGTAAAGAACAATAAAAGTTGACGTAAAAGTTCAAATCTTTCGGAAAAATAACAAGAAACGAAGAGTAGATCTAGGATTCAATTTAAAACTATGCATGGAAATTTAATTCAAAATAAAGCATAAGTAAAACTCAAAGTCATGATGAACCAAGGCCCGATCGACGATCTAGATGTGTCACTCATCTATAATTCATAGCCAAATCACAATTTTCATCATGGAATCAAGTAGCTAAGGCAAAAAGCATAATTGAAGAACATGCATGAAAATGAAGAACAAAGCTTGAAAGTAAAAGGAAAGCTTACTAAAATTAAATGGAGAATCCCAAACTTGAATTACAAATGAAAGTGCTAATCCAAAGGAGTATTTGGATTCTTCTTGAGCTTACAAACTCAAGGCATAGCTTGAAAATTAAATCCAAAACCTAAGAGAGAGAAAGTAGATCTAGAGAAGAATGAGAGAAAATTAATTCCCAAGCCTCATGCAAGAGTTGGGGAAAGAGTCTCCATTTTTGGGGTTAAAAATGGGGTTTAAATAGCTATTAGTAGGGGCAAAATCATAAATTCACGCTGATTCCCGGTCTTCCAGTCGATCGACTGCTAGTGGCCAGTCGATCGACTGCAGTCGATCGACAGTAAGCAGTCGATCGAATGCTTCTTGGAGAAGTGTCAATTTTTGGAAAATCTCTGAAATTCGGTCGATCCTTGAGCAGTTCAGTCGATCCGGGAGGGGCGGTCGATCGACTACCAGACGATTGGGCAGCAAGCAGTCGATCGACTGCTTCTTGAAAAGGAGAGGAAGTCCCTGGAATTTAGTCGATTTTCAGCATTTCAGTCGATTCTTGGAAGGGCAGTTGATCGACTGCCAGTCGATCAGGCAGTCGACCGTAGCTTTTCAGTCGATCTCAGCTTCTTCCGGCACGGTTTCTTCATTTCGGCACGGATTTTGGACTTCAAGGTCTCGACTCGATCTTGGACACCTCCCAATGCGACTCAGAGCAACTCTAACTCCCTTGGCCACCTACAACATAAGAATTTGGACTCAAAAAACCTCATGATTTATCATTGCAACACACCAATCAATCTCAAACTTAAAAATGATAGAATAATCTAGAACCTTAACAAAATAAGACTCGAACTACTACAAATAACGCTAAACTCTAACTAGAAACACAAGATAAAATGCCACAATTACATGCAAAATAGCCTGTAAACTGATTTCAAACTTTTTGTGCATTTCTTGTAGCTCTTTCAGTCTGGTGCCTTCTGCCATGGCCAAGGATGGATGGGCTCTGAATACCAAGTATTGTGATATCCTTAATTTGTGTAATTTTGTATGAATTTTTTGTAATATGATGAATGTTGTGCTGTGAACGTAGAGGAGAAATGGGAGAAAAAATGAGAGATTAGGGAGAGAGAAATTGGTAGGGTAAGGATAATATAATTCTTAGCTTGCATTTCAGAAAATATCTTCCCCTATTTATAACCATAGGGGGGGGGGGGGGGGGGGGGGGGGGACCATTTAACATAAGATGCCCTAATTGAAATAATTAAAACAAGACGCAATAAGGTAAAAACCCAATATCCAAATCATTATTCTGGCCCATTAACTATAATAATGGCCCAGCACCGCAGCCCATTACCCGTTGGTCACTAACCCGGTACCCAGACCCTGAGCTTGACGACCCGGTCCGCCCACTTCCTTTTCCTTATCTTTTTCCTTATCTCTCTCCCTCTCTCCTCAGACTCGAATTCATCCCCTTTCTCTTCAATTTGACAAACCCTACCCTCTACCTCGTCGATTCCACCATCTCCGGCACCCTCCGATCTCACATTCATAACAATATCTTGTAAGAACATTCTTCTGACTGATTATGAGAATTTTCTAGGACCCAACTATTGGAGTGAAACGGACATCTGACTGATTATGTTGAAGTGCAAAAGCAACTTTCAACAACGAAAGACTTGAGTACTGGTAGATTTGTATAAAGATATTTATGATGGCTTAGTTGAGTTATCGAGAAAGGAACAATGAACTACAAGAATCCATATGAATAATCAAAAAGTGGCATCATATGTGTGCTCCAAATGAAGATATTTTGAGAGTTTTAAAGATTACTTTTCCAATTTTGGATATGATATTTCAACATGAAATTAACTAGTTAAAACTACTTGCAGATGCAACATGCTAAAGTGTTGTTAATTTTGAATTCGTAAGCCTATAGATGTTATTAAATAAGTATCACTAAAAACGATGTTAAGTTCGGTGTTAAAACACAAAAACTAACATCAAATAGTTTATAAAATAAATAAGCAGCGGAATAATAGATATATACGAACACAGCAAATTAAGTTTCGTTCGTAAGTAAATGTGCTTACGAACTTGGGTGTACAAACCTGAAAACTATATTACTTTTACTTGTTCAAGATCAATTACAAAATTATAAATTAATATATGAAAAACACTAGTACAACACTTGATACTAAAATACTTGTGGCGACATTTGTGATGATCTTCCTCGTTGGTTACGCAACTTCGAAGATGTATATGTTTTGAATCGTTGCCACAAGTCTTCTACTTGCTCGTGTTCTTCTTGCTCGCGTGTCTCCTTGCTGCGTCTTGCTTCTTAATGTCCAAAGCCGTGTGTTCCTTGCATCCTCTTCTTGTCTTAAATAGATAAGACTCCTATTCTTGGTAAACAAGTAAACAAAGTCCTAAACATAACCTAGAAAACTAAATAAAACCCTAAACACAATCTATAAAACAAATCTAGTATCCCAATTTATTTTGAGACCAAGAAAGGCAAATAACTAATCCAGGAAAATAAGGAAAAATTACCAAGAATAAAACTCTCAACAATCTCCCCCTTTTGACTTTTTGGACAAAATAACTACGACGCACCCACATGTTCAAACTCCCCCTTAACAAATATAAATTGTTCAAAAATAACACAATCCACAATTAAAACTATTGTTTCAAAACACAAATAAATATAAAGAACTAACGGGTACGAGTCCTCTTCGACCGACGAGGAGAAGTCCCGTCATTCCTAGACTTTCTCTTATTCAACTTCTTCTTCGAATTCCTCTTTCTCCTGTCCATAGCCACATCTTTATCAGCATCGCCTTCCTTAGCCACAATGCATTGTCTCCACCATCATCAGCCAACGTATCACCAGTGTAATCACTCTCGCCACTATCTCCCCCTTTTTGGTTAGAAAGCAAAAGAGATTCCATAAACGAGTCCCGAAGGGCCTGGAGCTGCCCAACTTGAGCTTGGAGCTGATCAATCTACTAATTAAGCAACGCCACTTGCACGCGCACCACCTGAGCAGAAAACTGGACGATGTTATTACTTGTGTTACCAACACCATAACCAACACTGAAAGCACCATTAGTCCGAGCTGGCCCCGCCAAGGAATATCAACCACCCGTGCTCCAGTTATGTGTTGACCACGCAGATAAAACCACTCCGGCTCTCCAGTTAACACGTCATCCTCATTAGGCTTAAACCTTGATTTTCCATAAGTGTAAATGAGGGTGGGAAGCAAAAGGAGGAGGTTGCTCTAGTTGTAGCAATCCGAGAGACTACATCAAAAACATGTTGGCCAAGATTGAACTTGATACCACGTCCCAGCTTGAACAAAAACACAGCCTGAGGACGTGTGACAACGGTAACATTCTTGGTCGGCACCCAATTGCAAATAACTACCTTATGCAGAACAGAATATAGAGAAGACAACCGTGTGGTGGGCAATTGCTCACGCCATTCTTTAGTCAACCCACCTGACAGAAAATCTACCACCTCATTCATGTCATCAACCGTCGAATCACCAAAATAGTCCTGAGTTCCAAATAATTCATTAATTAAAGTAGGAGTAAAAGAGTAAACACTTCCTCGCATAAACATTTTACCATGTTCACGGACTTGGGATCAGCGACGGAAGGGAGCATATTGGCATAGAACTCCAGCACAACATTACGAATGAAAGCCATGGCAGTTGAAACTGTAGAATACATATCTTTGTGCTCAAAGAAAGCAATCTGGTTGTGTCGTTTGAAAACATCAACTGGGATTCGACGCTCATCGATCATACCTCGGAGATGGTAGCTAGAAAATAGCTCTTCTGCCTCTCTGGTCAGAAACATGGTTGAGACTGGAACCATATCCTCTATCTCAATAGCTTGAACATCAACGTCATTGGAATCCCCAGAAACCTGTTCTGAAGCAGTAGATGGGGACGGTGCACATTCAGGAGCAACATCATCAAACTCGGAGCTAGAGGAGGAGTCTGGAGCAGTGGTAGGGGATGCTAGAATTAGTGCCACATCATTAGAATCAACACCCACTGTTGGAGTAGCCTTGGCTTGTTTCTTTTTGGACTTGAGTGTGGACAGAATTTCGGAGAGCGAAAACACATCATCGAAGTCAAAAGAATAATCATACTCATGCTCAGCCATGTTGAAAGGAGTCAGGGGCGGATCAACAACTAACGGGGTGGACGAGCTTGCAACCTCGCCCGTGGAATAAATCAATGATCTCATACTGGGGATCAGAATAGCTGGTTTCAGTAGAGGCCGACGAGACTTTGATAGAAGCTGGCAAATTCTTCTTGTCAGCGAGACGCACAGTTTGCTCCCAACAAGGAGTCACGGACGTCGACAGCCATTGAGTAGAAGTACTTTGCGGTGCAACAACAGTTTTTGGCGGCACATAATCGTCATCATTTGAGTCCGTCATAACCGTGACTTCCTCAACCAAATTCATGTGCTCAATTGGCACACGCCGTTGCTCCCCTTCTTGAGTTTTTGGAATGGCCGCCGGAATAGTGCTGGGGGACTATTGCGTAGGCTGCACAACCTTTTCAGGGTAGAATACCCAACTGGACCAAAGACCTGTGAAATAAATGGAAAACTCGGAGGATTGTCCACATCAATCTCGTTACCCTGTTGGCCGAGAAATACTTGAACCTCCGGAACAGCGTCGGAGGCTGCCGTGACAGAAACCAGTTCTTGAGGATTGATCGGAGGAGGGTTGGCAGTAGTAGTTTCAATTGGTGACGGGTTTGGTGTTACAACACCACCAATATCTTCATGGATATCCAAGCCAGCGAATCTTACAAGAGTTACTGGTACCTGTTCACCTGGGCTGCGCACGCCGACCAGTAGCTCTGGAATTCTACTCGGAGATGAAGAGTTCGACATTCTGCAAGAATTTTGAAGCAAATACAGAGGCAAGCAAAAAAAAAGAAGAGAAATAATAGACGTTGGAGAATTGAGTGTAATTGACAGGAAAATCAAGTGAAGGATAAAAATCCCTAACCCTTATAAACTGCCAAAAGTGACCGTTGCAGGGAGAGAGAAAAAAATAAAGTAAGAATAACCCTTCTACTATCACGGCTCCTGATTTTATACCCCAAAAAGATTTATTTCCTTGCATAAACACCCACTCCTCCTTGAAATAGGACACGCGATCTTAACCCAACTAAACTACTATCTCAATTTTGGAAAATAAAAATCACAAACCTTAACTACAAATTACACCGAGATAGAGCTAGATTTTTATAAACCATCACCATAGTTGAACAAATTCTTTTGTAAAGTGATATTTCACTCGTCAAATTAACCCTTTATTACCTGTCGAATCCTCCGATTATAACACCACTGAAATACTTGGTTAGCAAGATTCACAACAAGATCAAGAGAATTCAGATAAAGACACAAGCACAAGGAACAGAACACAGAGCAAAATGACATCCTCACAAAGTATGAATGTCCTAATTGATGCCTAAAATTCATGAACTAAAAAAAAATTACAGCAATTGATTTAGGTGACATGATCAGTGTTGCTTTTTTTGTGATGAAAGTATAACTAACACTGCTCTAGGTGAAGTCAATGAAAACAGACCCCTTAACCTAAGTTAATGACTACGTCAAAATCACTCAAGAAGGTGAAAATCAAAGATCAGACCTTATCCAAATATTTATTATCTTTGTAGTGACTTGAGAAAGAGACTTACTTATCTTTAGCAATTGCTACAAAATTAACACCTTTTGTTTTTGGACCTGGGAGAAAACTAGTTTCTGCGGGAATGTTTCACAATCACAAAAACAAAGAGGTTAGTCTTTTTTGCCATCACTTTTTATTACAACACATGAGCTTTTTGCACTTTAATCAGACCCAATGCATTCAGTATATGTATGAAAAGGAAATAAAAAGTGCATGCAAAATTTACAGATGTCACGACTGATGACAGTTTAGGTGTCATGACATCAAAACTAACACTGACTTAAACAATGCACATTCCGAGATCTCTTCTCAAACGAGAGAAGGTCTCTATATTTAATGCATTTGTGAAGATGTCAGCAAGCTTGTTGTCTATTCCTATATGCTCAAGACTATCTATCTTCCTCTCAACCAAGTCACGAATAAAGTGGTACCTTATGTCAATGTGTTTGATTCATGAGTGCTGGACCGGATTTTTGAGATATAAATGGCACTGGAATTATCACAAAGCACAGTCAAGACTCTAATATATAGACCGTATTCCGTTATCATTTGGTTCATCCAAAGCAACTGTGTACAAACACTTCCAGCTGCAATATACTCGATTTCAGCTGTAGAAAGAGAAATGCAATTTTGTTTTTTTACTATACCATGAGATAAGGTTATTACCCAAGAAAAAACAACCCCTAGTAGTACTCTTTCTGTCCATAACATCCCCATTCCAATCCGAGTACGTATATCCACAAGTTCAGTACTTGTTTCCTTAGTATACCAAATACCTAAATAACTTGTACCAGCCACATACCTAATGATTCGTTTGACAATTTTAAATGTGATTCTTTAGGATTTGATTGGTACCTAGCACACAAACACACATTTTACATAATGTCAGGCTTGCTAGCCATCAAGTACAACAAACTCCCTATCATGCTCCTGTACAGGGTGTTATCAACACTAATACAAACATCATCTCTAGACAGTTTTATGGTTTTGCTTAACGGTGTTTTCTTATACTTATCATTCTCTAAACTAAATTTCTTAACAAGATTCTTATCATATTTAGACTGAGAGAGAAAAATAATGTCATCCAACTGTTTAATTTGCAAACCAAGAAAGTAAGAGAGATTACCTTCCATGCTAATTCCGAAGGTATCAGACATTCTCGTAATAAACTCACTCACCATCTGCTTGTTAGTTGATCGAAGAATTATATCGTCTAAATAAACTTGGACAATTAAAATGTACTTATTTGATCTAAGTAGAAATAAGGTTTTATCAACTTCCCCACGTCTAAAATTTAAGAAAAGCAAGTGTTGAGTCAACCTTTCGTTCCAAGCTGTAGGAGCTTGTTTTAAACCATACAAAGGCTTTTTTAATTTTAAAATAAAATCTGGTTTGTGGGGATTAACAACCCTTTAGGTTGCTCAACATATACTTCTTCAATTGAGACTCCATTAAGAAAAGCACTTTTTAAGTCAATTCGATGTAGAGACATTTTCATGTAACATGCAACAACAATTAAGAGTCTTATCGATTCAATGCGAGCAACTGGAGCAAACGTCTCATCAAGATCAATACCTTCAATTTGCGTGTGCCCCTGTGCAACCAATCGTGCCTTGTTTCTCACAATATTTTCAGCCTCGTCTGTTTTATTCTTGAAGTTTCACTTTCACTACTGCAGAAACAGATTTTACGGTGGTTCTGGGAGATTTTTTATGGCAGTTTTGGAACTGTTGTTAAATGCGTCGCCGTAGGTTTTTACGGCGGTTCTTGAACTGCCGTAGAAAGTAACACTTTTACGGCGATTTAGAACCACCGTAGAAAGTATCACTTTTAACGGCGGTTCCTGAAAAATACCTTCTAGAAATTCTGTTTTCAGAACGGATATTCTATGGTGGTTCTTAGAAAATACCTTCTAGAAAGTAAATTTATAAAAAAAGAAGAAATGGAAGCAGGTGCACCAAAATAACGAAAGTAAGAATTTTGCAACATAAAATGAGAAAAATCACCAAAATAATTAACACCCTAAGCTTAGATACAAAATTCCCACTTTCTCGAGCATTAAACAAGGCCAAATCCCTATTTCATCCAAAAGAATCAAGATTCTCTGAAAGAGAAGGAGTCCAACCTCGAGCATTTTTAGATTTCTTTTCTGCCATGATTCGTATTCTTCTTGGTAATAACTTAAAATGTATAAGCTGGCTTAGAACATGATCCTGAACAGATTTAAAAAAATATATTCTTTTTGAACACCTCTAACTTGATATTTGCTTATGAAGCCAATTGTCACTTCAAAAACAGACTTTTTCTTTAATAGAGTAGATAAATAAAAAAAAATCTCTACACAAATATATTATCCAACAAGATTAATTATCAATCAAACTTAATGTAATGTTTGCTAAGCTTTAGACAAAGGTGCTATTGAGATATTGGGCCCTTATGGTATCTCGTACACATTCTGACGATTGGCCAAGTGAATAAGTCAACTTCAAAGTGGATTTGTTGTGCGAAGAGTGCGTTATGACCCGTGGCCGCCTGCCTGGTGGGGGCGGCTCCTCCGTTGTGGGTAAACGGGAAACCCGACTCTACGAACCCGAGGAAAGGCTGCACAGCAGTCGTAAGGGCGTTAAGACCGGAGCTTTTTGTAGTGCTAGCAAGAATGCAAGTGAATGAATCCCATCCCCTAGCGTGTATATTATCGGGACTGATATTTAACCACATCAACAAAATTTGGGTTTGCCTTCAGTTATTGTGTGCCTAATTTGATAAGTATCTTTTCAATTTTATCTTTATAATAAAACCTCTACTTATTATTAACTTTTAAAAATCTATAAATATTTCTTGAATGGAGCCATTAAGTTTGTCCATTCATAATACAATATGCATTCGCCTAATCTTATGATTACAAATTAAACCTAGGGGGTCTGATCCAATATCAATCAAAATTCGTATTAAGTGATAATAAATTACCCGTTGTAGTGGACTTGCCAACGCCACCTTTTCCAGAAGCAACATCTATAATGTCTTTAATCCCTTCAATCTTCAAGTTTTGAACATTGGATCCCTTTCCAGTCTGCACAGCAAAACCCCTCAGGCTTCCAAGCTGAAAAAAGATATGACAACAACAAGTTTCTTGATCAGTTTCGAATTCCTTGAGTTCAACATACATAATTTCAGAAAATACAAGACAAGCTGATACACATGTAAAAAAAACATTCACGAATAGTTTATACAAAATTGACTAAGGAACCCAAGTTCTAATTCAAAAAATATAGAGCAGAATCACAATTTCTCTGCCAAAATAGATAAATAACGAAATCAATTAATACCCACGACCCAAAACTTCATAACATAGCAAAATCACAACTTTTGGCTTCTGCTATCATAATAATATTAAAAAAATAATTAAAGAAACACTCGAATTAAAAGGGAAATCGGATGAATAGACAAAACCCTAACTTTTGACCCACAAACCTAAAAGGAGAAGAAAAATAAATAAATAAATAAATAAACAGCCAAAAAGGGATTGCCTTGAAGCTGAATGGTCCGTTGGGCTTCGGACTTTGCAGAATCAAAGAGAGTTCTGGAAAAGGTGAGCAGAGAGTCGATCCTCTGCTGCTGAATGGGGATTTCTTGTTCGTATACTAACCGCCTCTCCGTCATTCGCGCCAGCAAACCGCTATCCCCAGAGCCCTGCATCTTTGAGAAACCACTGTGTGTGTGGAAAGAGAGGGTTTGGATTTCGCGAAAGAGAGAAAGGGATAGTGATTTTAGTTTAGCTTAAGCCCGTCATTTTATTTTCCTATGTTTTGAATCTCATTAAAAACTCACTCCTCACTCAGGCTAATAATTTCATTAAGCACGAGGGGCAAACGGGTTTGGAATGGATGAATTAGTGTTCTATTTATGGAAAATTAGAAAAATGGCAGAGAGTGAAAGAAGAAGGAAGGGGGAAAATTGGACGAGGAAATAATTGGAAAATTGGAATATAAAAAATGGGCGAATGTAGATCATCGGATGAGACACGGATCAATGGTTGAAACAACTTCCTTGAGCAAGACGAGGATCAGTGACATGGCAGACTCGTCGTAGATTCTACATTCTACGGCGGTTTTTTTGAACCGCCATAAAAACTCACCTATTCTACGACCTTTTTATTTTTGAACCGCCGTAAAAAAATGGAGGCTCAGTTTATTTTAACGTCGTTTACAAATAACCACCGTAAAAACTTAAACATTCTACGGTGGTTATATGAGAACCGCCGTAAAACTCACACATTCTACGGCGGTTATTTTAGAACCGCCGTAAAAACTC
>BMAC01000364.1:182292-197215 GCA_014905375.1 Phtheirospermum japonicum
ACCCCCCCCCCCCCCCCCCCCCCCCATTAAAATGGGATAGTCGAACGTAAGAGTAGATCTCTTACAGAGATGACAAGGACTATGCTCATTTCTAATGGCATTGCAAAGTGTTTTTGGACTGAAGCTATGAATACTGCATGTCAAGTAATTAATATGGTGTGTTTTAGACCTTGGTCTTGTGTTACTCCCCCATGAACTATTGCAAAACTTGACTCAAAGAGTGATAAATGTGTTTTCATGGGATATTCTTAAAATAGTCATGCATATAAAATGTTTGATCTTAGGACGCGTTGCATGATTGAGTCAGTCAATACCAAGTTTGATGATATGATTAGTGGTATTAAACCTATCGAGGATAATAATTTGGTTTATGATCAGAATCTTCAAGATAATATCACCGGTTGGTGTAGAAGAAACTGCAAGTGTTGAAAATGAAGATGCAGGTGGTGACAGTTCTGGTGACATGACACTACACTGGACACCGATAGGTGATGAAAATTCATGACTTATACCAACTTTGGAACAATAGTTTGAAAAATATGAATTTTTAATCTCTTTCCCATGGTCAGACCTAATCCTACCAATACTCACACCAAAATGAACACAAAATTTTTTCGCAAGTCTTTTAAAAGCTTTGAAAGCCTCTGAATTTTCTTTTAGAAACTCTACTCATTTAAAGCTAGAAAACTCATCTACAATAACAAGTATATACGACTTTCTACTTCAAGTGGTCCCATAAGGTTCATATGAAGAAGCTCGAAATAATTTGATGTAGTGAGACTTTTCACTTGGATGTGACACCCTAACCTGCTTCCCTTTCTGACATGCCTCGCAGACTGGAGCGATTTTGGTGTTGAGCTTAGGTAGTCCATTCACAACCTCCTTCTTGGACAGTCTTTCAAAAATCTTATAATTGACATGCCCGGTCTTTTGATGCCATACCTCGACACCACTCAATTGAGACAGCTTGCAGAACACATCACCATTGATTTGGTAGCAATTGTTGGAGGTCCTCTGACCAGTAAAGATACATGCATTGCCCTCGTCATAAACTTCACACTTTTCATAGGTGAACTTGACATTGAACCCACCATCGCACAATTGGCTTATGCTTATCAAGTTCTCCGTTAAACCTTCAACTAGCAACACATTCTCGAGCTTTGCAATACCAGGAACATGAAGTGTTCCTTGGCCAATGATTTAGCCATTTGCACCTCCACCATACTTCACCTTTCCTCCATGAAAATTGACAATGTTTGAGAGAAGGTCTTCTGAGCCGGTCATATGTTTAGAGCATCGACTATCGAAATACCAAGCTCCAGGATTGTGAGATTTCAGAGATGAGTAGATCATGTTGCATTTGATCTCGTTCTTTTTGACACAGACCTATTCTGGTGTTAGTTTTAGTGTTAACAACATGGAAACCATCATGGAACTCAGCAGATAGCTTCAACCTTTTGAACTGATTTTTTTGTCATTAATCTTCCAGCAGAAAGGTCGTATATGACCTCTCTCACCACATTGATGACACACATATTGCCTTCTTCTCTTCTTGTGGTGTTTGGTCTTATTCACTTTATGACTTGATTCTGTTTTTTGCTGAACAGGCTTGTATCCAATCCCGTGTTTCGAAGAATCAGGGAAACTCAATTCCAGAATTTTGCCAAGTTTAGACTTGCCCTTGTTGAGTTTTTGAGGGTTTCTTAGACCTTCTCCAAATCAGTCTTCACGCGTTCTAGTTCAGCATCCTTTTTGGTGAGTGACGACTCCAATCGAACAATTATATTCAGTTGATCATCCTTTTCGTGAGTCAGTTTGTCCACCTTGATCATAATAGACTTGATTTTAAGCACCTGATTAACCCAGTTGCCAAATAATTCGTCATATTCAGTTTTCAGCTTCTCATATTGGTCCAATGTTTCTTCAAACTCTTCATTCAGACACAAGGTGTTGGTTTGGGTGTTACCAACACGAATGTCGTCATCCCACACAACGTTAGAAAACAAGGCTAGAACATATTTAGATGAGTCAGAATCACCGTCATCTTCAGTGAACTGTTTTGCGATCAAGTTCTTATTTCTCAGAGTATTTGCACATTCATTCTTGCAATGTCCCCAACCTTTACACTCATGAAATTGAACTTCATTAAGAGACTTTGTGGAACTGGGAGTTTTAGTTTCCGAAGATGAAGATTGGAATCTGGTAAGTGTACGCCCTGATGATTTTGGTGTTGGTGTCTCTGGCTTGGATATTGAACTAGATCCTCCAATATTGTTTTTCTTCTTTAAGTACTTGTTAAACCTTTGAGGCACGAGAGATACTTCTTATTCTCCAAGTATGGTAGCATCAACCTTACCTAGTTGCTCTCTCCAGTCAATATCTTCATTGTCATCAGAGTTAACATCGAAAGTGAGAGCAACATAATTTCTCTTTTGAGTTAGAACCAAGATGTTTCATCTCAATTGTCTTGAGTGAGCCTACTAAAGCGTTGAAGTCTAAATCGTCAGTTTTTAGCTTCTTCAATGGCTACCACTTTGATGCTGAATTTCTTTGAGATGGATCTTAGCAACTTTCCCACAAGACGTGAGTTAGTCATAGATTTACCAAGCTCTCCGCGCTCGTTTGCAACATCAGAGAGTCTCATGGCATAGTCCATGATGGGTTATTTCTCGTCCATCCTCATGGACTCAAAAGTAGCAGTCAGCATCCTCAGTCTTGACTTCTTCACAATTTGAGTTCCTTCACATACTCTCTGCAAAGCATCCCATGAATACTTTGCTCACTCGCACTTTTTGATCACCTTATAGTAGCTTGTATCCACATAGCCACGGAGAGTGTTGATGTTCTTGGAGTTCCAATTCGACAAGGTTAGTTCATCAGATGTCCATTCTTCTTCTTTCTTAATGATGGTATCACCATCAGCATCAGTACTACGTGGCTTTTCCCATCCAATCAGAATGGTTCTCCACGCTCGTTCATTGATATTCTTGATGTGCCACCTCATCCTTTATTTCCAGAAGGAATAATTCTCTCCAGTAAGGATCGGAGGTCGCGGACTTCCTTGAGCATCCATAGCACCTAAAAATAAGTATTAGTATACTTAGTACGTCAAGTAACTCGCTCTAGATGCCAAATGTGAATTCGTAGGCCTATGGATGTTATTAAATAAGTATCGGTAAAAACGATGTTAAGTTTATTGTTAAAACACTAGAACTAACATCAAACAGTTTATAAAATAAATAAGCAGCGGAATAATAGATATAAACGAACACAGGAAATTAAATTTCGTTACAAACCCAAAAAATATATTACTTTTACTCACTAGTATCAACACTTGATACTAAAAAACTTGTGGCGACGCTTGTGATGATCTTCTCCATTGGTTACGCAACTTCGAAGAAGTATGTCATTGCCTCGTGTCTTCTACTTTCTCGTGTTTTTCGTGCTCACCAGTCTCCTTGCTGCGTATTGCTTCTTAATGTCCAAAGCCGTGTGCTCCTTGCATCCTGTTCTTGTCTTAAATAGACAGGACTCATATTCTTGGTAAATAAGTAAACAAGTCCAAAATATAACCTAGGAAACTAAATAAAATCCTAAACATAATCTAGAAAACAAATCTAGTATCCCAATTTATTTTGAGCCCAAGAAAGGCAAATAACTAAACAGGAAAAACTGCCAAGAATAAAATTCTCAACATTAATGAAAGATCTACAAATCAAGTTAGAAATGTGAACCTATTGTTAGACTACCTACAATATATCTATTTAGTTTTGGTAAATATTATTATAATTATTCTATACCATAATTATAACCTGATTATAGTTAGTAGAGGGGATAGATCTAGGGTTATTTATTAATTCTTGTGATCTGCTCATTTTTTGGTATTTGTTGGAATTCAACACTTTACTGCTGAATGCAGTTTATTTGTTAATTGCATTACTTTTTGTTAGTATTTTCAAGTGTTCATTGTTTCCGCTAAATTTTGACAAAACGTGTGTTAGTAGTACTCTTATTTGTGCGATACTATTTCAGTGTGAACCTTGTTATTTTGTGTGTTATTTTTCAAGAACTTTTGTGAATTTGAAAATGAGTTCATTGTTAGCTTTTTAATCTAGCTCCTTTTAATGGAAAATCCGATTTCGCAAATTGCAACAAAAAATGAAAGGCATTTTATTTCAAGAAAATTTTTCAAAGTAATAGACCTTTCATATGCTGCCAACTTATCGGCCGAGAAAAAATCTGAAATGGATGAGATTGCGTATTCGTCAATTATTCTGATCTGTGTTAAGAAAAGTTTGTAAACTAAAACTGCGAAAGCACTTTTGGAAACATTGGAGGAACTTTATACCGAAACTTCCTTGCCTAATAAATTTTCTTACTCGAATCTTTTTTTCCGATTTAAGCTTGATTTGTCCAAAGATATATATGATAATATGGATGTTTTTACCAAACTTGTTCAAGATATTAAGCAAACTGATGATAAAAATATTGACGACTACACCCCTATAATTCTTTTAAATGCCATACCTGATTCATATGATGATGTTAAATCTGATATCAAGTATGGTAGAGATCAGGTTAATCTTGAAATTGTTGTAAATGGTTTGGAAATCAAAGAGTTGGATTTGAAAAAAGATAAAAGGAATATTAGTTCCGGTGAGGTTAATTTTGTTAGAGGAAGGTCTCAACATCATTTTCAAGAAATTTTTGCTAATCAAAATAACCAATATCCCGGTAAAAAGGAAGGCAAAGGAAAAAGTAGGTCTAAGTCCCAACCGAAAAGTCGAAAGTGTTATAATTGTGGTGAACCTGGTCATTACATGTATGATTGCACTAAACCTAATAAAAATTAGCAAATTGATCGTGCTAATATGGCGTCTGATAGTGATAACATGGGTGATATTTATATGGTGACTGGGAGTTGTGATATGCATGCTAATGCGGATTCTGTGCATTTTGATCTATGTGAAAATGAATTGCTTGTTGATTCTGCATGCACTTTCCATATGTCTCCTTATAAAAATTTGTTTTCAAACTACAAAAAGTGATGCATGGTCATGTTTCTATGGGAAATGAGAAATTGTGTGAAGTTGCTGGTCTTCGTGATATTTGTCTTACATTTGATTCTGGATATATATTAACTTTGAGAAATGTGAGACATTCTTGATTTATGCCATAATTTGATCTCCTGTGCTGCATTGGAATATAATGGTTTAGAGGGTAGATAGGGTAATGGAGTTATGAAGATTTTTAAAGGGTCCTTGGTGGTTTTTAAAGCTTTAAAGAGGACAAACTTGTATGTTTGCTCTGTTGAATCTTGCCTGCAAAACTCTATAAATGTTGTCGTTGATGACAAAACTAATTTGTGGCACAAACATTTAGGTCACATGAGTTTTAAGGGTCTTGAAATTCTGCATAAAAATGGATGTTTTGGTAATGACATATTTTCTTTCATGCCATTTTTTGATTCTTGTGTACTTGGCAAACAATCTAGAATGAAATGCCCAGTATGCCTAATTTGTCTGAAAATGTGCTTAATGATCATGTTGATGCTGATGAGCGTGAGGAAATTGTTGGAAATTTACCTGAGAGTGATCATGATGATTTGAGTGATTATCAATTGGCTAGGGACAAACCTAGAAGACATAATATTAGTAAATCGCAACGTCTGGATAAATTTCATATGACTTCTCATGTATTTAGTGTGTTTGATTCGATTGATAATTGTGAACCTAAGTCGTATGAAGAAGCTTTGAGATCTGGAATTTCTATGCAATGGTTAAATGCAATGAATGAAGAAATGATCTCTTTGCACATTAACAATACTTGGATTCTTGTGTCTAAACCTGCTAATTGTTCTATTATTGACTGTAAATGGTTGTTCAAGATCAAGAACGAAAATAATTATGTCAGATTTAAAGCTCGTTTAGTTGCAAAAGGCTTTACTCAAAGGGAAGGGATAGACTATACCAAAATATTTTCTCCGGTCGTAAAATTTGTATGGGAGCTGGATGTCAAAACTGTATTTTTACATGGTGAACTTGATGAGTGAATTTGTATGAGGCAACCTAATGGTTTTGTTGATGTTAAGTACGACCCTGTTTGTTTGCTTAAGAAATCTTTGTATGGGTTCATATATATATATATATATATATATATATATATATATATATATATATATATATATATATATAATACATATGTACACTGCATGCAAAACCACCATGCAATTCATATCATAGCAACATACATGCATTATATCTTATATATATATGAATCATACATAAATCCACATCATGCATATGTCAATACACATCACATAACACCATATGCACACACAGCATACATAGCAACATTATATATATATATATATATATATATATATATATATATAACTTTACAAAGGAGGAAGACTATGAGGAATTATTCTACACAAGCTTAAATGCAGAACTTGAGCCTTCAGATGTTTGGTATTTGGATAGCAGTTGTAGCAACCATATGACTGGAAATCAATATCTTTTTGAGCAACTTGATTCTGGATTTGAGTCTCAAGTAAATCTTGATGATGGAAAGACTTAAAGTGCTGAAGGGAAAGAAACCATTGTTTCCAAAACCAAAAGAGGTAACAAGAAGTTCATTCATGGTGTTCTTTACGTTCCCAAATTAGCTCAAAATCTTTTGAGTGTTGGACAACTTATGCAAAATGGATATTCAGTATCATTTGATGATGGGAAAGGCACAATATTTGGTAAGAAAAATGATGTGATTGTTGTCGAAGTTCAAATGAATGCCAAGAAAGTATTTCCTCTTGTCATACCATCCAAAAACAAGTTCGACCTTAGTTCTGTGTCCATGAACGTGCCCACTTTATTGCATCTGAGATATGGTCATCTGAACACTAAATGACTTTTTACTCTTAAACAAAAAGAAATGGTGGTCGGGCTGCTTGATATTAAAGATGAAGGTCATATTTGTGAAGTTGTGTGTATGAAAAAATGCATCTTTTACCATTTTCAAAAACTTCTTGGAGAGAAAAGAAACCTCTGGAGCTAGTGCATTCAGATATTTGTGGTCTGGTGTGGACTCCATCTTTAAACGGTAAATGGTATTTTATTCTCTTCATTGATTATTTTAGCCGAATGATGTGGGTCTTCTTTATTCATCAAGAATTAGAGGCTTTTTCGTATCTCTTCAATTCAAAGTAATGGCATAAAGACAAAGTGGATTCAAAATGAAGACGCTCCAAATAGATCGCAGAGGAGAGTTCATAATCTCTCCATTCTAGAAATATTGCGAAGATAATGGCATTCAAAAGCAACTTATTGTCATTCGAAGCCAACAATAAAATGGAGTGGCCGAACAAAAAAATCGAATGGTGGTTGAATTGGCAAGAGCATGTTGAAATGGAAAATTTTGCACAATTGGGCAGCAGCTGTTCACGGTGCTATTTATTTACTAAACAGATCTCTGACCAAAGTTGTTCGAAATCAGACTCCATTTGAAGACTAGAGTAAATGAAAGCTTATTATTGATCACTTGAGAATTTTCGGTTGCATCACCTAAGCTCATATCCCTGCCGAACGAAGAGAGAAATTTTACAAGAAGGGAGAAAAGTTTATCTTGATGGGATACAATGATGAATCAAAAGGGTTCAGGTTACGCAATTCACATACCCAACAACTTGTCATCTCAAGGTACATTTCTTTTTATGAAAGCGTAATATGGGAGTGGCCTAAGAAAAATGAAGCACCACATTATAGTTATGAATTTACCGAATGACTCAAGGCGTATTCTAGGAGATAAATTCCTCAAAAGATACAGTTTATTCGGTTAAAACTGGCTGGTTAATTAATCGGCTGAACCTTAACCGTAACCGAACCGGCGGTGAACCAGTTAAGGTCGGTTAACGAATCAGAGGTTAACCGAAAAATTGGCGGTTAATTGCCATCTTTTAAATTAAATTTAGAAACTTAAATAAAATTTTAATAATGGAGATGAATGAGAAACTTAAATGGAATTATAATGAGATAAGTTGATGAGAACTTAAATAAGATTTGAATAATTGAATTTTTGAAGTATAAGTTTTAAAAAAATAACTTTTTTGAAAAAAGGACTTGATTTTAATTCTGATATTAGAAATTAAAATTAAAAATTAAAAATTTTAATATTATAATTAACTTGCCTAAGCATCTTCGTAAAGGAATCAAAGTTCACGTAGTTCGATTTTTATTTTGAAAAGAAAATGAGTTAAAAAAAGGACTTGATTTTATCTAATATTAGAAATTAAAATTAAAGATTTTAAATTTTAATATTATAATTAACTTGCTTACTTATTCTCATAAAGGAATCAAAGTCCATTTGTTCTTATACTTATCTTTACTTACCTACGTTATGGGGATAGTGGGGGAGGCTCATCTTCATTTATTCGCCGTTGTCGTTGCTTCCCGAGTGGTATCGTAATGATCACTTTTTTCACCTTCATCCAATTGCAATTCTTGTTCTCATTTTTCAACTTTGACCCAATCATTTATCAACATTTAATTTTCAAGATTTTTGGGTAATAAGTTAGACCGACGATCATCTAACACAAATTCTTCCGTGCTGAAGGCCTGTTCAAAAGAAACTGTTGAAACAAGAACGAAGAGAACCTCCTTGGCAATCCTAGAGAGTTGATTCAAGTTTTTCTGTGTGCCTACTTTGTAAATAATTGTCAGAAATTTAATAGCTTGCCCGCAAAAGAACGAGATTGCGTGTAGGTTGACAAGCTTAACTCGAGTCGTCTCTCAAGGACTGACGTTCAAAATTTTTAATGTTTGTTTAGTCACAATTTTAAACACGAGAACTTGCATAAATTTGGTTCTTGAAAATTATCAACTACTAATAAATTTAAAAGCATCAACTAATTATTTTAAACTAACTAATTTAACCTAATTAATTAACTAAAGATTAAAACTTAATTATTAACTATGAATTTTCAAGCTAAGGATTTTTAAGGCAACTATGAATAATTCTAAATTAAATTCTAAATTAATTATCTAAGCTAAATTATCTAATTATTATTCTAAGGATTTTAAAAATAACTAATTCAAAACTAATTAACTAGCATGCATTAACTAATAAGAACTAAAATAAGCATATGAATTCTCAAGAACAATAAGATCAAACTCAAAATTCTCAAGCAATAACATAGCATGAACCAATTATCTACTAATTATCAAAACTAAAGCAATAAGTAAATTAATCATGAACAAATCACCACCAATCATGAACAAGAGAATAATCGCAGCATCTATATTAATATTAAAAACTAAAATCTCAAGTCCAAACTTCAGCGATTCAACGTTCAAATCAATCGAAATAACTAAACGGTTCAAAAACTCAAACGAAAACAATTAAATCCTAAAACTAAGATTAAACTAAGAAGTAACTAAGTTTAGAGAATTATTATTAAGCTAAAGTTGCTGGGAAGTTGCTCTGAAAATCGTGCGGAACTCAGATCGCCAATCGTCGAGGAATTGGATCACGAACGGAAAAATGTCGTTTCGTCGCTCCAATCGTCGTTCTTCTTTGTAAATCTTCAAAAATCGTCCAAGGGTGTCGAAATTCAGATTCCTAACCCTAGGATTTTTATTTGGAAGGTTTTTAGGGTGTGGTGTACGCCCAAAGTCGGATTATGGGGGGTTATTTATAGTTTTCGCGTTTCTTGGACAGCAAGAAATCTTAAGTCGGTTTCTGGGCAAGTTAACGGTAGCACTTTACGGTAAGGAGCTACCATTAACAACTACTGTTAGCTTCTCTATCCAGTCTTAACGGTAACGTTAACGATAAGGTAGCGGTTGGTAACCCTTATAGAAAGCTATCGTTAAGTCTCATTTTTGTACTTACTGC
Source organism: Phtheirospermum japonicum (assembly GCA_014905375.1). Taxonomy (NCBI): domain Eukaryota; kingdom Viridiplantae; phylum Streptophyta; class Magnoliopsida; order Lamiales; family Orobanchaceae; genus Phtheirospermum; species Phtheirospermum japonicum. The sequence goes on from BMAC01000364.1 coordinate 192,181, forward strand.
ACTTCGACAACGGTTTTGGGCAGTAGTAAGTAACCATTATAGATAACGGTATCTACTATTCAATTCAGCGCCTCTGATCTTCAATGATACTATAACGGTTCCAGAAGAATAACCGTTATAGAAAACTGGCAGCTTTAAATTCTTGCTACTTTTTCGCCGGAAAGCTTGATCTTTGCCTCTCGATCATCATATTTCGTCTCTAACGTGCTGAACTCTTCCGTTTACTTAGCTATAAAGTGAAAAACCAAAAATAATCACTTATTTGCATCAATCTAGATCAAAAAACGGCAATATAAGCTGGAAGTACAAATATACGAAATTAAGCTTAATCTATCCAACTTATACCAAAAATAATAAGAAAAATAAACTAAAATAATACTAAAAATCAAGATAAATTAGTGCTAATCAACTACCCCAAGCTTTATTGGTTTGTTCGTCCTCGAGCAAACGATAGTTTCAAAGTATAACAAGAATGAAAATCAGCTCAAGCAATGAGTTATGCTATGCTACATACATAATTTTAAAAATATAGATACATGTCACGCAACTTAAAACACTCCACCCTTATTACTTTGTCACTCCTAATCAAATTCATGCATCCTCATAAAAGGGTAATATATCGGGGTGTTCACTTAAAAGCACTCAAGCATTGCCTCATAGGATGTGTATACGCTCAAATCATACAAATACATGTACAGTAAATAAGTACCAAAAATCAATCTCTTCTCAATCGCAAATTAAGTGTGTTATCGAACTAAGAATCAGAAAAGGTCTTTTCGCGTTGTAATGTAAGGCTCTTTGGATGGGTATGAAATATATAAGTCGTGTGGCTAACTCACGATCTAAAGTGATCAATAACTCACCAAACCTAATCTAATCACGAAGCAATTTGCTTCACCTCGTAACACTCATAACGTAGCCTTTAAATCTCAACTCGTAACTCTAACCGACTTGTTGCTCAAACTACTTAAACACAATTGAAGCTTATGATATGCTTCTTCTTCAACAACTCTTTGCCTTTTAAACATTAGGCTTTTGAAAAACAACAATAAACACAAGCCCTTATAAAGCGCTTAGTCAATGACTAAACACGAAACAACAAGACTCACCATCCCCTCTATTTTTTCCCCCTTTTATTATTTTTTTACTGGGTGTTTTTTTTTTTTTTAAGGATGGTGGTCTTTAATTGCAAAAACTTCATAAACTCCTAATAAAGCCTCCAAAACACTAATAACCAATAAAAAATAACGAACTCCTACCCCACGCTTTTAATGGGTTAGTAGGGGTCGACTCAATAAAATCACTCAAGGCTATAGGCATGGATAATTTGGCTATGATTGGCTCATTCAAAATTTATAGTGGCTAAAATATATGGATATGGCCGGAATAAGGGTTTTATATATGCTTAACCTCATTTTCAAAGTTAACTACAGACAGCGGTTTCAAAGAGATATCAAATCAGAAACTCATTCAAGAACATGCAAAGATAATAAACACTCAGGCTACTCACAGGCTTTTTGCATGAAGAAGTTTTGAATTGACGCTGCTTTTAAGGTTTTGCGAAATCAATTGCGTACAAGCACAATTTTACAATATATAAATAATAAATTTTAAAAAGAATTATGCATATGCACGCTCAAAAGACTAGAACCTCAAATCATAATTATCTAACTTCGACAGGCATGCCATACAAACACAACTCAACGCAGAAATAGTGATCAATCACGTAAAATTTACCACTATAAACCCACGAAATTTTTTAAAAATTGCACAAATTTCAATTATAATTCACACTCAACCATCCCCCCCTTTTAAAAACGTGGCAATCTCCCAATTATCATAAATATAAAGAAAATAAGCACAAGGAAGATAAGAAAACATCCTTGAAAAATCGATAGTTGAGTTCCTCCAAAAGGCGCTTGTGCAATAATCCTCGTTGTACCGTGATTGGAATGTCTTGAATAAAAGCATACAAAATAAAACAAATAACAAAAACAAGCTATCTAATATTTTTGGGATTTTTAATTTTTCAATTTTTTGGACCTTTTAATAATTAAGAAAAATAAAACAAAAAGTAAAAGATACGATTGTAGTCAATTGTGTCGCGCAAGTGCCTGGTGGCACATCGTTTGGAATTGAATTGCCCGGATTGCGTCCGAACGTCATAAATGGCCGAATTGTAGCTCATCGAAAGGTTGCCGGACTGCGGCTAAATTTGGTCAGATTGCGACCTCGATCGGCAGAAATGAATTCGTAAAATCGGGCGAACAGACGCTGCTAGTGGGTATACCTAGCGGTAACGATTACCGCTACAATAACAGCGAAGTCTTCAATTTTGTCTGAATTTTCGAATTTTCTGCACATTAACACACACTTAAACATACCATGACAATTGACACAATAAAAATAGAAATAAACAAAATAAAAATCGAAAGAAAAATTAAAGAAAAAGAAAAACTAACGCTTGGGTTGCCTCCCAAGAAGCGCAACATTTTACGTCGCATGATCGACGCGTTTCAACGTTTAATGCTCGGCTCGCGGTGGATCACCTAACTCCACCATGTCACTTTATTGAAACTCCATCTCAAGTTTTTCATTGGGGCCCATAATTCCAAGGTCAGCTCCAATGTTGTGAAAATTAATTCCAAATAGCTCGGCTATCTCCTCCCAACTTAGAAAGTCATCATCGTCCTCGACCACCATATCGTCCAAAACCGTTATGCTCTTAAGCTCTTGGACACAAGCATCTATCGGGTCGACATACGAACACTCATCTTCTTCTATCAATGGCGTAGGGCAGTTATTCATATCTCGCAAAGAAAAAGTAATTGTCTCTCCCAAAACTGACATGCTCATCCTCCCCTTATTCACATCAATCATCGCATGGAAGGTAGACAAAAATGGACGGCCTAAAAGAATGGTATGCCCCTTGGTCTCATTTGGCATTTCTCCAACATCTAAAACTACAAAATCAACTGGAACAATCAATTCACTCTTCTCCTTTGTAGGCAGTTGTTGCTTGCATAACACACTCACCTCCTTTGTTAGTGGAACGTACTGATTTGTCTCCGAACGCCTATGTCTTATAGCAAGCTCCTTGAAGAACTTCACATATGACGACATCGTTTTTATCACATCCAAAAGAGGAAGGTTGATGTTGACGTTCTTTAGCAAGTTGTAAAGCTCCATAAACTTCTTATTTTCTTTTGCCGGTCGAAGCGACTTGGAAATGGAACTCTTTCGACTATCGGCGAAGTGGGAGTTTTGTTCATGAGCTTCCCCTTCAAAGATCCTAGAATGTAAGGATTTGGTGTCTTATGCAATTGCTCCACCGGTTTGGATACATCCCCTGTTGGTGATGCCGGTGTTGGAATCTTCGTCATTGAATCGAACTTTTTCGCGTTTAAAAATAATGAAAAGCTCGACCGCAAGAGAACGGAGCTATGGTAGGCGATAAGCTGACTCGAGTCGAATCACAAGGAAGGCTAATCGGAAACTATTCCGGTGCTCGATTTTACGTACATTACTACGAAATTAAAAACTAAACTAAAAACTAAACTAAACACTTGATCCAATTAGTTTTGAAGTGTTCTAACATCTACGAGCAATAAAATAAAAAGATTTTAAAAACAATTAATAAAAGCGAGGGTCTAGTGCGCCAGAATCGTCTCCACGATCGGGGTTGTCAATACCGATGGCTCTAAACGACCCTAAGCGCACTAGACCGATAAAATTAACCAGCTAGCATAATTATATTCAAAAGCATATTTTCAGCAATTAAATGCATGAGAATTAAAATTAGCCAACAATCATCATCGTGATCAAAATATAATTTCAACACAAAGCATGAACATAATCAAACGGTAAAAGGAATATGAACTAAATTAACATAATCATTAAAAGATAACAATGTCAAATACAAAAGGGAAATAACAAAGTTCAGAAAAAAACTTATAATAAGAAAACAGCAGCCATCGAACGATCTTCAGCGGCGAGAAACGGCCTTGAACGTCGGACGGCATAAAAACGATAAAGCAACGAATTATAAAATCTAATCTTGCATGAACTGAAGTGGTGGCATGAACCGAGGGTTATTGACAGTCTCTGAACCTTTCCCCCTCGTCTCAGCACCCCCAAAATGAAGAAAACCTCCGGATTTTATAGATTTTTCGAAAATAACCGCTCAAACTGCCGGAGCGTCGACGGTGCGTCAGTCGACGCGAGCCAGGCTGCACGCGTCGACAGGCAGTGCGTCGACTGACGGGCCTCGGATCGACGCTTCAGAACCTTTGCATCGACGGTGCGTCAGTCGACGCGAGCCAGGCTGCACGCGTCGGCAGGCAATGCATCGACTGACGGGCCTAGGATCGACGCTTCAGAACATTTGCGTCGGTGGTGCGTCGACGGTGCATCAGTCGACGCGGGCGTAGCGTCGACAGTGCGTCGACGGTGCGTCAGTCGATGCACCTGCATGGCTTCGGCTCGTCGCTCGTCCCGTTTTCCTCGTTTTGAGCTGAGATATTAACATTAAACAAAATTAGATTATTTTATACAAAATAAATTAAAAACACATTAAACACCATAAGAAATGAAAAACATAAAAAAGGAAGAAAAACGATAAAAAGATAAACTTAAAACACATAAAAGCACACAATATATTTAATTTAATTGCAAATGCACTCCGTGGCTTACAGTCACTTGCCTTGGAAATGAAAGGCCAGCAAGCACTTTCGTATATATCTCTAAATCACGATTCCCATAGAGATATGATTTAGTCACACGTATAAGCTGCATTCTCAGTTCTTTGGAATTATAACATTTATAATGGGGGAGTACATATCCCCATAGTCAATTCCAGGGCGTTTTGAGAAACTTTGTCCTTCAAGTATAGATTTGCATCTCATGGCTTTATTTTTCACATTACGCTTTCTGACAAAACTTTGTTTATGTCCTACAGGCTTTACACTTGGTGAGGTTAGCACTACCAAACCAAATACATATCTTGTTGTCAGTGAATTTAGTTCTACCTGATTGA